>JAZHYW010042832.1:0-69908 GCA_037355805.1 Ixodes ricinus
CCTTTTTGTCAGATAGCCATTTGCGGGTTATTGAGCCAGCGAAGCGTTTTTAAACTTCGGAATGCTTTTGTAAACGAAGCCCCCATTTCCTCAAATGGTGTTCACGTCTCCTCCGCGGATTTCCTCGACAAATGTAGCGGAGAAATTGAGGTCACGTGGAGTCAGGGATCGCGTGATGCCGCGACTTGACGCCGTGACGTCATCACCCCACGTGACCACGTGTAACGTCACGCACTAGCGCACAGTACGCGAAAGCATGAAACCGTGACGCCGATTTCCTCGCTAAATTTATCTGGAATATTCACGTCAGGTGACCCCACATCGTGTGACGTCGTTACGTGACAAAATCTGACGCCACGTCACGTCACATCATCTTCGAATCACGTGACACCCGGGGTCTCGACACCGTGGCATTCATTTCCGCCGCTAACTTCAGTGGGAAATAAATAATACGCTTCCCTTCCACTCCTCAAAAACGATCGTTTAATGTCTTCTAAGCAAATGTAAATGCAATAGCTCCAGATAAGTACTGTACTCATTTAGTTTAATTAATTTTATTTATCTTAGGAAGATAAAGGTCGCCGTCAATTTTCGTTTGGTTTGCCAAATCGCAAAACCGTTGAAAAAATCGCGCTCGCACATATCTTTTTTTTCTTTTACGGGCAAAAAGCAAAAACAATAACAGGAAATCGACCTTGACCTAAGGTAGTTTAAAGTTCGTTCAAAGTCTCCGCCGCACGCCGATAAGATCTACGAGGCCTGTGCGGCGGCAGCAAAGCTATAGCATCGCGCAGCGGGAGAGATTATCGACGAGCCGCGACCTCCAACGCAGCTTAGACCCAACACATCCACCTAATCTACGAAAGAGCCCATTGTGTCTTTTGTTTTTGTGTTCCCTCTCTCTCTCTCTCTTTCTGACCCCCACTGCTGCTGCGACCGGCGATCAATAATCGAAGCTAGAACGAACACCCTCCCTCCCCTAAGAAAACAAAAACCTGTGCGCGCTCGCTGCCAAACGACCGGCGATCGCGTGTTATCACGTCTCCCACTACTCCGGGATTTTAATATATGTATCTCGTGCGAAGCAATAACAACGGTGTCTAAAATTAACCAGAAAATGGTACCACTGCCTGTTAAAAACCTCCACGTGGTCGTTTTTTTTTTTTCTTACTCGTTTCCGTTTTTAGGTTTTTCTCGTAGCGCACAAGGACTGAATACAATTTTGAAACTCTCAAAAGCCAGCTGTCCGCGACATGAGAGCCACGTATATTCTCTCAGTAATCTCATCGGCATGTGCGTTGTGCTTTCAGCCACCGTGTCCTCTTTTGTATTTGTGTCCCTAGTACAGGTTAGGGTTTTTACGCAAATTTTGTCGGTGTGTATTTCCCGAATCAGACTGAAGGTTTTGCAGTATATTTGCGAGACCAAAATCTACGCACTATCTACGAGAGATGCTCGCCTATAAAACATTGTCGGAATGATTTCACGCACACGTGTGAAATAATAACGCGTCCATCATTATTTCACAGTAATGGGACTTGTTCCAGCATTACTCAATAGGTGTGCGCTAGTCTGTTATCTCGTCGTAAGCTAATGCAGGCCGTTTCAGTGCGGTCAGTCACGTACAAACTCATATGCGCGAACCAGCCGTTATTAAACTTGGTTGTCAAGAAAAACAACATCAATAACATCTTAAGCATGATAAATCAACAACTAACTATACCCGTTTTCACCTCAAGAACCATAGTAAAAAAAGTCCGGCGCCTCGCGGAGGATTACTAATTTCCTTCTTTATGCGGATAATTAAGAGATATGCAGGTGAATGTTATATTAGATATATGTTATTTTATCAAGACGTATACGTTTCAAACGCCAAAAGCGTCGCTTTTTCCTCCGACAACCAAATCTCGTAAGAACTACTTCGTTCCGCGTATGAACAATGCGCAAAACTTGCTTTTTTCTTGAGGTGAAAACGGGTATAGTCGCTAATGAACAGGCATCTTGAATCACCTCATAAAAGGGAACATTAGCAACGCTCCGCGGGGGAACCCAACTTTATTTACCGTGTGAAAAAAAAAAGAAAAAAAAAGAAGGCATTGGGTAAGTATTGGGTTTGTCTGTCAAGTCAATAAATGCTGCATCCTCCAGCGCCGTATCCACACTGGCGGACGAACCGCATTCGCAAAAAGCGGCTGTTCCGCTTGGCGGTTGCGATTCGAATGCCATGACGAATGCAGTATAAATCCGTCTGAGGAGGTCCTAGCAGAGGCTACGAAAAAAAAAAAAAAGAGTACTCTTGTCATAGACCAAAATGTACTGCGGTAAGATCTAGGTAAATGCAGATATACCTATTGGGAAGGAGCAGAAAACTGAACGCGAGGAAGCAACTCAAATCACTGAAAGCGTTTGCATAGCGTTCGCAATCCTGCGTGCGCAGATCGCTCGCAGGTACGCGCACGTTTCTGTCGTGCCGTGGCGAGAAGGCAAGTGGCTGGACACGGACGATAAACGCTTTCATCACCTCCTCGCAATTCTTATGCTTAGCGCAAGTTCGTCTGCTTATTGCACGGGTGTTTTGATAACGTCAGAACGCCGAACTCTTATTGGCCGATTGAAAAAAGAAAAATAGTGGGTAGACCTGCACGGCGTTGAAATCTACCCACTGTCCATTCAATCACAGCCAATCAGAGCTCGGCGTCATTCTGACGTCACCGCAACTCCTGCAAAAGAAGCAGACGACTTCCTCTCCGCATAGCAAAACGGGGCCCATTAATCATAACCGCGACCGGGCAGTTGGAAACGCTGTGAACGCGAGCAGTTGGGCCTTTAGGGGTTGAATGAATAAATAAATAAATAAATTAAGTCCAGGCACACAAGAAAGGAGGTCCGACCGTCGCGCCCCTAGCGGCTACGTTGAGAATTAAACCAATGGGGACAGACTTGGGCACACGAAATATTATTGCTTGCGTTTCTGACGCAGCCCCTCGGTTGACGAGGCCGAACGTTGCGTCAGCATTCGGGCGGGGATCGTGTTCGCTCGGAGAAGCACAAATTGCAACCGAGTCCTGGCCGATAGCCGCTGACGCAGCACTCGTGTTTAATCTGTTGCCCGCGCGTGATCAAGAAAGATCGACGTAAAAAATCCAGTCCACAGGCCTTGTGTTGGGTAAACACCGCGACCTCTCTCGAAAGCAAGCAGAACACAGCGATAGATGGATCTCCTCGCTAATAGTTATCCCACGGGGTCATCCAACTTAGAGAACGAGTGGTTTGTTGCTGTCTTATCAATGTCTTGGGTAAGTTACTCTTTAAAAATAAAGTAATTCGTTAAAGTTACTTCAAAAAAAGTTGCGAGACTTCCGTTACAGTTACGACAACGAAAAAGCAACTCGTTATAGTTGTAGCTACTTAAAAAAAGTAACGGCGTTAATTTTTAATTACCGTTTCATAAGAGGTGCGTACACACGTAACTAGGTTTATCACATCGTATTCACACGTGGCAAGAGCCGGGTCGTGACTCGTGATAAACTACATACTCGCGAGTTGGCGCAAGGCGAACATGACGCTCAAAATATCAAAACACATCATTGGGACAGTGCAGTGAATGGCTAGATTGTACTCGTTCATTGATACCTTAATCCTCGAGAAACTGTGATAAGTAACGACAAAGGAACGTCGTTAACTTCACCGTTACTTCAGAAAAAAGTTATATAACTACAGTTAAGAGTTACCAAATAAGTAACGCAGTTACAGTAACGCTTTACTACGCAAGGCTGCTTTATCGTGAATGAATGAAGAGAGCCTCTCGCGCACAAGAGAAATAAAGTAAGCCAAACTCTAGGATAACAAATTATTGTGCAGGTCAGTAAAACGATTCTCCATTTAGCCATAACGCAAAACGTCCAAGTGACGCGGGCAATGACATCATCACATAGTGCCGCCTGTCCCACCAGTGTCGACGACAGCCGGTCGCCATGTTTCGTGTGTGGCTCGTGAGCCGCGTCGCCCGCCATCTGGTGTCGAGGACTGGAACCTCGATCACGTGCAGCCGTCGACCGACACACGCCGTCGAGCGAAACGCATTGTCACGCTACGTTGGTCGGGTCAAAACGTTCGCAGAACTCCGGGCTCGGGCGCATCGCCCCGAGCCGTCGTCGAGAGCTTCGGACTCTGGGGTTCTTTTAGACCGTGGGTGCTGGATGAGAGAATGGGACGCTGTCACTGATAAGTTGAGAAATGCAGGTAGCGGCGAATCCCAAGCCCTTCCTCTCCGCAGCCAATGAGAGTAAGGTATTAGGTGATAAGAAAGCTCAGAACAAACCACGAAGCGTTAGTAACTTTGGCCTTAATGAGATCGATTAAGATTTAATGCGAATAGCATTCTTTGAATACTTCACACACTTTTCGTCTATGTATCTATCTATTATCTATCTAGCTATCTAACCTCTTACGCCGCGGGTCGATAAACAAATAAAAAAGACCGGCGCCGGCTGGGATTCGAACCGTTGACCCTTTGAGCAGCAGGCAGACGCGCTAACCACAGAGCTATGAAGGCAGTCATTCAACGCACTCTAAACGGTTGTTTAGGACGCGCTTTACAGCGCTGTCACAGCTACCGGTGCGGCGCGTTCCATGCACGAGCACGGCACAGCTCACGCTCTCCGCGCTCAAGTGACTACGCCGTGCTCAGTAGGAGCGGAATGAGCCCTCGTGCATGGAACGCGCGCGCACCGGTAGCTGTGACAGCGCTGTAAAGCGCGTCCTATGGTAAAGATATAAACAACCGTTTAGAGTACCGTTGGTTGAGACTAGCTGAGACGCCAGAAAGTCTGGTCGGTACCATTTTGAGTGTTTGTGCGTATGGCGCGTGCTTTGCTCGCCTTCCTAAGTGACACAAACGCACGTGCTGGGCTGCGGAGATCGTGCGCAGGGCTGTGAAAGTGTCAACAAATTTAGAATCGCCTCAAGAGTGGGCTGGCGTATCTAGAGTGTGCTGAGCCACCTGACGAACGCGCATAACTCCGCACCGTTTGATGCTATTCGCATTAACGTAGATAATCATTCCCAAAGGATGGGATTCTGCGTCGATTTTTTACAGGTGCATTCAAGATCCGTTATACATTTTTTTATTTAATTGCAATGTACAACCCATAAATGCAAAAAAAGAAAAAAGTCCTCCGCAAACAAACTTTTTTAAACGCAAAAAAAAAACTTTTTTTTCCTAGCATAACTTTTTTTTATGAAACTACAGCGTGCATTTTAAAAGAATTTTGAAGGAATATTTGTTTATGGCAAAAACGAACTACGCATTTCCAAACGCCTATTTTGCGCCCAAATGTAGTCTAGCGCGTCGAATCAGGTGCCAAAGTTTCAGAACGAACCTTTAAAAGTTATGTGATTTACTGAAAATTTCAATGAGAAAACATATGGCCCATTTTCGCCCGTTTTCGGTAACTAGCGCCATAGAGCTCCACGTATTCAAGAGCTCTGTCGGCCACCCTTTTCCCATTGACGATTTAAAAAAAATCCTTATAACTTTTGAATAAAATAGCGGTTAGTGCTGAAACTTTGGCATCTGGTTTGCATCGCCAGCGCAAGATTTTAGCGAAAAACGAGCATTCGGCGATGCGTAGTTTAGTTTTGCAGCGAAAAAACAACCCTTGCAAATTTTTTTGGGGGGGGACACCTATACTTTGCACGACGTATGAACTACGAGAAAAACTCTTTTTTTTTAAATTACATTTGTATAGCGTAGTTGTGGCAGATGCCTTCGTAATCTTTAATTGCATAATTTTCTGGGGAAAAAGGAGCTCGTCAAGCCGATTTCTCAGCTTTTTTTTTCCCAGCCTCCTCCATCGCTATGATGGGAAATAAAGATACTATTGAATTGTTCTCCATACGCTTGAATCAAAGCCGACAAAGCAGAGGAAAGTGGCTCAGTGGCCCAGGCCGAGTGATTCTTTTAAGGTAAACTATACATAGATATCAGTGCCAGTCGCTAAGCTACATTGACCTGACAATTCCCTAGATTGTATAGTGGTAAGTTTCAAGCAATTTGATGCGGTGACAAAGGTCCACGGTCTACGAAGTTCAATTTCCAAGAAACTGTGTCACATGTACGTAATGTGTACGATCACCTGAAGAAGCGCCCAGAATGGTATACCCTTCTTGACAAATGTGTTCATCCTCCTGACTTTTTAGAGATGTGACCCTATTCGAAGTAAATATATTACCATAGCCTTTTTCTTCGTATTTCCTTGTGACCATCAGCAGACAGTTTGAATGGAAATAAGGGATAACTATGTTAGAATGTATTTTTTGAGTGTTTCTACTGTCCTTTTTCCATGTAATAAATACAAAAAAGGGATCGGTGGCCGAGTGGGATAGCGCACACGAGCTCTCGGAGCACGTGGAGCGAAAGCTCGCGCTGCAGAACCCAGGGATC
The DNA here is from genome assembly GCA_037355805.1 of Ixodes ricinus. Taxonomy (NCBI): domain Eukaryota; kingdom Metazoa; phylum Arthropoda; class Arachnida; order Ixodida; family Ixodidae; genus Ixodes; species Ixodes ricinus. The sequence continues at coordinate 6,446 of JAZHYW010042832.1, forward strand.
CTGGGTTCAATCCCCACTCCTGCCAGTTTGGATCTGGATGAGCATCGTACCGGCGTGCGGTCGCGTATCACTATACTGCGTGGTGCACGTTAAAGACCGCAGGCCTAGCGGTTGAACCGCACTGGCTAAATTTCTCATCTACATCTGTAGTAAACATACACACAACAATATTAATGTGGTGACGGAATCCTGTTTCGCGGTGCTTCATTCGGTGGACCCCAAAAAGTGGTGAGTTTCTACTGAGTAGAGCTTTTTCCTCTGGGAATTCGGGGAAAAAAATACTTCTGCTCAATCCAAAAAAATAATAAAAATAAAGTAAATTTGAAAAAAAAATTACCGTTGAAAAGCGTTTATGCTGTTCATTTCTAATGCGTCCGCGGACTACAGATGGTTGGAAGGTACAAGGCGAGTTCAGTCAGTATTACGTACAAAAGACAAGTCCTACGCGTGACGTCATCGTTTGTGGATCTCCGACCGGCCGCAAGCGGCTAACGCGCTGCAGTTTGACGAAAGCCGCTGCAAAACAGCAGACGCGGCGTCCGTCTCGGAGTCACCGCGTGCTAGCGTCCCACAGCGTTCTAACATCTAGGACGCTGCACGTCGCGCTAGCGACGATGTTTAGACGGCGGAAAGTCAGCCTCCGCTTGGGACGAACACACCTAGAATGTCTCCTTTGTACGCTGACTTGGTTCGAACGATGCAACACTTTCTGCTAAACCGTCCAATGTACTCTGGTGTCAGAGCTAGACCTTTAAGACAGTGGTGATTGCGAGGATACGGAACCGGTGCATCCGTTGAGACCTGGAGCCCTATGCTACATAACGGAACCAAGCGGGACCATGGGACCGGGACAACGCCGTCTGCTGCGATTGGTCAGCGGCGCGGCGCCGACCAATCGCAGCAGACGACGTTGTCCTGGTCCCTTGGTTCCGCTTGGTCCCGCCGTGTAGCATAGGTCTCCTGGTAATCATTCGGTTCCCTTTATTGTAGTGAGTTCTATCGAAACGATGAGCGCACTTCGAGTTGCCACAGACCGTGTAGTCAATACCTTGAGTCATGCGGAGAGAAAGTTGTCTGCTCTTGTGCAAGGGTTGCGGCGACGTCAGAACGACGCCGAGTTCCGATTGGCTTTGATTAGAGGATAGTGGGTAAACCTCAACGCTAGATGCCTTGAGGGCTACCCACTATTTCTTTTTTCAAGTAGCCAATAAGAGCTCGGCGTCGTTCTGACGTCATCGCAACCCCTGTGCAAGGAGCAGAAGAACTTGCACTCAGCATAGGACGAACTGTGCAAATTGAATTTCAGCGCACTGTCAATCTGTGACCCGTTTCGCTAAAAAATAAAAAGAGTTTTTGTAATTGCGTTTTTACGGCACAACTCAAACGTACCTATAAATATGGGCTCCACTTCTTTTAAGTTTTCTAGAACGTTCAGCGGAGTCACCACACGAATATCTCGTGGAGACGCTAGCGCCTCTAAATCACGAACAGAAAAAGAATAGATAGTATATTTCTTGATGATAAAGTGTTCTAACGCCAGGACAGCGTGTCACTCAATGTTACAAATATACCTAGCTTCCACGCGGAGACCGCAGGTTTACAAACTGCCAAAAACAAACAGGTGCTAATGTCAGGCGCAATAAAACCACACCATGCCCCCTCACCGTCAAAACCTCTGAAGCTCTGACCCATAAAAGTGTTTACATCGCCCACCCTCCACGCGCCACGACCTACACACACAGTTAAGCCAACAAACTGCAGCCATTAGCAGCAGCATCATTGGCAACACGACCCTCCATGCGCCCTCGAAAAAACCGACTCGAAAACGGTTTAAAAAACAGGGAGGACAAAGTGCTCGGCTAAACGGTTTCCCATAAAAGCCACTAAAGCGGTTTCATATTTATCCACACGGCCACCCGCCCTTTTCAACAAAACATAAACCTATAACAACGACAGAAAAAAAAAACGAGTGAAAGCGAGAGCCTTTTTTAATGTATAGCGCGTGAAAATTGATATAAAAAATCAACAACACAAGGACGCGCCGGATATTGACAACGGCGTAAAGGAAATCGTGATTCGAACAGATGCCTGCTTGCTCAGACTCCCCCCCCCCCTTCACCTAACGTGCACGAAAAGCGACCGAAGCGTCTCCAGCCCCAATCCCCACTCCCCGAGTTTCCCAACCGGCCGATGCGAGGCGCACAGGTGTCTTTCAAGATGGCGGTGGCGACCACCTCCTCCCACGCCGCCTGCTGCCGCCACAGGGGGGCAGCACGCGTATAAAACATTCAAAGCCCCCCCCCCCCCCTTCCCCGGACCCTCTTTCTCTTCCTGTTTCATTTTTTGCGTTTTTTCGGGGAATCTATGTTGGTAAAGACGTGTGTGGCGCGCGTGTAATGTCAGCTGGCACGTGTGCTCACGTGTGCGATATGTTTGTCTGTATTATTGCCAAAACTGGCGGATTGGTAGGGGAAGAACCAAAGCTCTATCGGAAGATTTATTGTATTTCTTACTAAGCGTTTTCTTTGTGTGTGTGTGTGTGTTTTTTGTTTTTCTTGCTTTTTTCTTCAAGCTGCTTTTATTTGGCTTTTTGGTAAACGCTTTCGGTAGGTGATCACGAAGAAAAGCAAGACGGCACACTGAAAATGAAAACTTTTCCAGAGAAAGAAGATTGCTGAAATATAGATACGTACATCGCGCACTTCTGGGCATTATTGTAGGGGATGAGGCAACAAAGGAAATGGACGAACGAAAATACAAAGGTACATGGTGAAATTGTGTGTGGTGCAGAAGGATTCAGATTGATATGACATGACTGTACAGTAATTTCAACGTATGCGAAATAAGATATTCCGCAGTTTTGGATGTCTAAATTACCTAGGCATTAAGGAGCACACTGCGAGTGTAGTTACACACGCTGCACGTGCTGGCGTTTGCAGTAGCATACCGCAGTAATGACTGTTCCAAAGCACAAACCCCCAAAACAAACTTCACCTTGCACGCACGTTTGTCAACGCCTTATTTTGGTTATTGACTTCGAATTTTTTATACGGAAAACTGGTGAGCGTGTGCGGCCTGTAGACTTACATTTCCTGCATTCTCCTTAATGCTTGGGCAACTTAGCAATAGGTCTATTCTCTTTGTTCGCTCGGTTGCACTCGCCAATGTGTAATCTACGAAACTATAAATAAAACCAGAACACCGAAAAAAAAAGCGCGGGAAAACAAAAAAGGTAATTGTTTGTTCGGAGAGACGCCTGTCAGTCGTGACGTGCGGTGCTGCCGCCAGGTGGGGCCGTCGGATTTACGTGCCCGTTACTCCGTCGTTAAACATAAAACGGCTCGAGTTACTCCTGCCTGCCCGTTCAAGCGTTTTCACCGGATCTCATTACGCTCAAACAACAATCCGTTTACGTTACGTATCGTCCGCAAGATGCGTGCATCTTCGCTTTTTACCAGGACGTTTAGTCAAAGTTTGGCTGACAATGAGATAAGACTATAGCCAGATACAACATAAGAAAGACAGTGCGAGTGAAAACAGTCGCGCGGACGAGAAAAGCCGTTGTGGGAAGGAGGTGTTCCTCTTCCTTTCAGCTTTCCTAGTTTCCGCCTTTTTTCCCCTCGCGCTGTCTTGTTGTATGTTGTATCTGACTAATGGTAACCAAGCGTGTTCACAAAAAAATTCGAACAAACCACTCAGATAAATTATCCTATCAAGTCGACAATTTTATAGGACATAAAGAAGCAAGCTAACACGCACAGACGAAGAGCTAGCCGCGAGGTATTCTTAAAAAATACTCATGGGGAAATTAAGCACGTACACATTTGACAGTCTCGTAGCATAAACTCAGGGAAAAAAAAACACCACAACAACCATAAAAAACAGGTCAATACAATGTGTCTTAGGCGATGTGTCTACACCGTTGGCGAATGCAGCCCAAACCAGCGAAATCTTAAATAAATCTGGCAACATTTTCCCCAGAGACCACCCATACTCAATGTTGGCAAACAAGTGGCGAATTCCGCAAAATATTGGTAGAATATTCCAAATAGTCTGGGGACAACGCACCTTCACCTCTTCTTGCTTGTCAGATTGGCCTTGTTAACAATAAATCAAACAAAATCATTACCAGAAAAATACACGATTCACTTATCAGAGGCAGGAGTGCTGATAATTGTGCAGCAACATTGTCAGGCTTCGACAATTATTGCACCCCAAATCGTTGTAGCTTAAAGGGTCCTGCAACAGCGTTTTGACTGATTTTAATTTGCACCGAACCTAAGCGCACTCAACGTAACTTAATAAAACTTTTTCTTTTCGCAAATTCACTTTATTTTAAAAGTTATAGGAAAATTAAAATTACAAAAACAAGCAAAAAATAACCGCTTTCATGACGTCGTAGGTCCTGGCTTGAGTGGCCGTGAACTAGAGGAGGTATAGTGAGCTCATCGAGCGCTCACGGCTGCCACACTTCGTCACGGCTCGAGAGGGCGCCACTAAACCGTGTGTTGCAGAGCCGTTTATTGAAAGAGTTTGGCCATACATTGGTTTGAATAGGCGAGCATCTCGGGGCCAACCTGAGCCGCGAAACAGCCCCTAGCGGTGGTCGTGTGCTCTAAATTTGTGACACGACTATACTTCGTTTCACCTTATGTGCGAGCGAAGGCAAAACTGTGAAGCGCGAGCACGGAGGCCTCCGTGCGTTCGGAGCTTTGCTCGAGCGCGCGAGCTGAGGAGAAATGCAGAAAGCGCTGGTCTCGCGCTTCTAGCTTTGGCTTCGCTCGCGGATAAGGTGAAACGAAGTATAATTTGAGCCGTGCCGAGCAGGACTCCGCGTCTCAAGACGCTCGCGCACCCCACCCTTTGCACTGCTTTCTTTCCAGCCAGTCTCAGGACGCTGTTCTAGCAGGTGCAGACAAAGGCATGTGGCACGAGCGCGTGGCTTTGGAAAGTGCCTCGCTATGCACGAGGTCTCGTACAAACAAAAGCGTTTCGCTGAGCTAGGCTCACGCGCCTGTGCCTTTGTCTTCACTGCAGACATTTGTGAGATGGAGTAGAGAGTCTCCTGATTGGTCGACGCTGTGTCACAAATTTAGTTGCAGCTCTAAGCGTGGGGAATATTCGGCGCTGGCGGCGGCAACTGCTCCGCCTGTGTCCAAACTCTCCTAATATACGGCTCTGGTGTGTTGGATAGGCTGTATGAAGCGGGCGGCCAGGGCGACTCGCATTGCATTTGCTGCGCGATTAAAGACTATTTCGGCATAAAACTTCATTGACACTGAAACGACAGCAAACACGGGGTAAAGACCAGTACAGAACGGGACTTACCTCGCGCTGCCATACCGCCAAATGGCCTTTGTACGCTCCGGGACCTTTCTACGCTCGCCGTTCATCGGCCTCCTCAGCCCACTAGCCGTTTCTAATATGCGCCGCTTTGGGTATGTCGACGGGTCATTTCTTGTTTCCGTACTTTATAAACTGCATTTGTTTCTTTTCGGATCTAAAATACTGAACAAAAACTACTTTCCATACATATTTGAAACGGTTCACGACACTTATATTTTGTATCTCGACTAAAAAAAAAAGCTTTTAGCGGCTCTGACCAGTAGTAAGCCCAGGACCTAAGACGTCACATTTTGCGCGCTTTCCGGTACCAGGAATCGCGGTACCGAAAATAGCTTTCGGTACCGCAGGAGGTTTCCGCGTCGTCGGTTAAAATATGACGCACTGATATTTAGTGACTCTCTCCATGCCCGCTGGCTTGCCCGAACCCAAGGGACGTGAAAACCGCAAAAAAGGTAGACGCTTAAATATGATTGCAGGGCCCCTTTAAAGGGACACTGACAAGGTGACTATGCGCCGAGGTCTTTATTTGAACATGGCCTATAAGAGGTCAACTACTCTGAACACAATTTGTGACTCGAAATTCGTTTTCTTTCCGCTCGAAAACCGCCGGTCGAGAATTGGTCGGTTTCAGTACCGCTCTTTCTTTTCCGTGGTCCGCGGTGTTCAAACTATTTATGTTCCAAATATATTCAAGTCATGGGTCAGGGCACATTCAATATAAAAAATAGTAAAGAATACGAACCCTATTTTTGTGGCCTCCCAACAGCTGCAAATACGTTGATTATATATATATATATATATATATATATATATATATATATATAGGTGAAGTAAGGTAAATAAAGAAACAATGGACCAGGAAAAGTTAATAAGTCAAAAAGATGCGTACTGTCGAGTTACTAATTCGAAGTTTATTACAACGTTGAAGAGCGGTCCCCGCTCGAAACGTTGTAATAAACTTCGAATTAGTAGCTGAGCGAGCGCATCTTTTATTTATATATATATATATATATATATATATATATATATATATATATATATGGGTGGTTTCATCTCAAATCGTGCAGGCAAAAAGGGTCGAATTTTTTAATTTCGCTGAAAAAAATATATGTTATGGCGTCGTCTCTAAAAACGCAGTAGCCACAAACCGCAAGTCCGTCGGATTTTTCGTTCTCGACTGACGAATTTTAAAAGAGGCCGCGGCGGAAAGCAGTGTTTTTCACGTCGTCGTGGGTCGGATGTTTCGCTCGATCTCCCGTCGTGGATTTTCAGTCCACATTAGATTATAATTTTTCAAGCACTCTGTAGGCACAGGTAAAAGGCTCTAATACCATGAAATAATTTTAGGCGTTTTGCTTTTTTTTTTTTTGTAAAAATGTCGACGCCCTCTTGGTCAATTGTTGACGAACTTTGACAATTAAATACTGGCGATCCACTTGAGACACAGCAATATTTTTTATATCTACGGAGAGCCCAAAACACGCTCTTTTTAAATATTATAAAATAATTTAGATGTATTAAATAGCCTTTGCGGGACGTCTACGTTAATGTTGTAAAGAAAACCAAAAGTACCAATTTTAAAATCGATTTTCTCAGAAAACCCATTTTTTATTTTTTTATTTTTTGTTAAAATGTAGATATTATAGTTTTCTACTCGAAAAGCAAGTCGAGAAAGTGTATATTTTGTTTGTATGTTTTTATATTTAAGCATCAATATCGTACAAAAACGTGTTTTGACTTAAACGGACTTGCGAATTGCGCGTCTTCACAAACTTCAAAATATTTTTGACATTTTTCAACACTTACATAAAAATGAAATACAGTAGTTCCACCCTGTTATATTTATTGATCGTTTAAACTTTAGTATAGACGGCAAGCTACATTGGAGCAGTTCAAAAGAGAAAGCAACACTTCTTAACAGACCAGCAGGCGTCGTAAATTTTTAATGTATAGAAATCGGCAGACGTCGTATTGATTCAGGGCCTTCATTGGCCTATGTTAACGTCCCGCCCATTCGAAACCAGCAGATGACCACGACCTTTCGCGCTCGTTGTGTTAAATGGGACGGCCCGTGACGGTAAAGCGAGCAGCTTACGCACTGTGTCACGAGGAGTGAAATGGTATACGAATGTGTCGTTGACGCGGCGAACGGTATAAACCGCAGGAGTAGTCAGTCAGTCAGAGTGTTGCAGAAGGGAAAGCAAAAAAAACTGTTGCCTGGGAGGATGAGAACACCATGGCCTTACAATATCGACGGTCAACAACAGTTCTGCCTGCAAAACAACGCCGCGTGCAGCTAATACCGGCGGCGCGGGACGAAAATCGCGCACGCACACGAAAGATGGAGCGGTTTCGTTAGGGATGTGGGAAAATTTTGAAACCAGCCATCCGTGCACGCGTGAAACGTGCCGCGTATTTGCCCAAGCTTCGAACGCCCTATCCTAGAAATGGCCGTGCTCTGCAAATTGGTTGTCTTGTGTGCTTGTCCTCCGTGTTTTATTCTTTCAATTTATGCACTCTATCTCCCTCCGCGGAAATCCAGCTTTCCGAAGGTTATCTCTTTTGGAAACAGCAAAGCCCGGAGACTAGCATGCAGCAAAAACGAGCGTGTTGGTAATTATACTTGTGTCTATTCTGCCGGAGACTAGTTGGGTCGAAGTCAACCCCTTGGCAACTATAACCGTTTGTGAAGAGTGGTCTTCTCCCGAGACGAAAAGTTAGCGCCGGCTGACGTGTTTTGAAAAAGGGAAGGGAAAGAAAAAGTTTGAGTAACTGCATGCAGTAACTACCTCGAAAGCTCCTCTCCCGATATGAGCTCGAGGCATGTTACGTCTCGATTTACCTTCTCGCGCACCGCTGCTCAAGCAATTTCTTCACTTTGTTCCGCACAGCCACGACGGATGTGCGGAACAAGTGAAATAGATTCGAGCATCATCTGGACGCCATCATCCTGCCAGGCTTCAGTGTCATGGGACTGGACTCACGGCGTCGGTCAGTTAAGACTTTTTTTTAATTTTATTTCGTGTGTGTTTCTTCGCCCCGCTGAACTACGTTTCTCGGGTGCGGTTCTGCTAGACTTTTTAGAGCGCAGCTCGCAAGCCGCCCGTTTCCGGCCGGGCGGCGTCGCCGTCGCCGTCGGCGTCGCCGTCGGCGTAACCGCCCGAGGTCACGTGACCCCCAGGTCACGTGACCCCCAGGTCACGTGACCCCCAGGTCACGTGACCCCGAGGTCACGTGACCCCCAGGTCACGTGGTCCCCAGGTCACGTGGTCCCCGAGGTCACGTGACCCCCAGGTCACGTGGTCCCCAGGTCACGTGACCCCCGAGGTCACGTGATGATGGCGATGACGATGCGGATGCCGATGACGTCATCAGTGACGTGACCCCCAGGTCACGTGACCCCTGGTCACGTGACCCCCGAGGTCACGTGATGACGATGACGATGCGGATGCCGATGATGTCATCAGTGACGTCACTGATGATGTCATCGGCATCCGCATCGTCATCGTCATCATCCCTGATGACGTCATCAGTGACGTCACTGATGACGTCATCGGCATCCGCATCGTCATCGTCATCATCATTGATGACGTCATCAGTGACGTCACGTTACCCCCCTCCCCCCCCCCGAGGTCACTTGCCCCCCCCTCCGTACCCTTCCCTCCTCCTCCTCAAGAGCTGCGCTCTAATTCGGCGTTACAGGGAGTTGTAAACGGCTTTCACTTTTTTTATGCTTCGTTACTGACTGTTTGTTTAGCGTCGTTTACTTAGTTGGGTTTATTTCTTCCTTGTGGCGTGGCAGCGTTCCTGACGGTTGCTGGTAGAGAGCGATGTTCGCACGCGTTTGGTTGACGTACCCGTTTAGAGGGGAATGCGCGAGAGGAGTTGAGTTTTTGTTCTTGCCGCGTGTGCGGCTGAGGTTTTCTGCCTTGGCTAGCTTTTTTTCGCTTTACGTGTCGTTGACTTCTTTGTCTGACCAGGCGTGGACCTATCGCCTTGCCACGGCTCGAACCTAAATCTTTTATTTTTTTACCCCAATTTTCGTTAAGATCAGGCTAGGTAATTTTATTCTTATTTATTTATTTTTATTCCCTACTCCTTCTCCGTGACAATCTCTCCGGTGTGTTTCGGATCGTTTCTGTGTCATCACTTTTGTGTATTACGGAAGTGAAAGGATATTCCCTGGTGATCTGTGCGATGCGCGGTGAACAAACCTAGCGTTTGGTTTCGGAAAGAATTGTATATAATAGATCAATGACGTGTTGACTTTTCATGTCTTAGTAATATGACAGCTAATAGCTAGTCGTGCTAGTTTACAGTGAAAGTTTTATAAATCGAAAAAAATACGAACGTCTGTGCCTCTCGATATTGAAGGTCTACGCTAGGCCTGCTGATTTGATTAGATATGTTTCTCGTGGTTTCCCGCTCTTTTCAAAACATAAATAACTATTCAATACCACAAAATGCGTTTATAATTGATTACAAAACGCAGACAAGATTCAGAAAAGCACTTTTTACAATTCATAGAAGCGCACGGTTTTTTTTGTTGTCTGACTTAGGTCTTGACAAAACGAAGACGTCTTTTTCCGATATTGAGGCTTAAATATAGAACATACAAACAAAATATACACTTTCTCGACTTGCTTTCGAGTAGACAACTATCATATCTACATTTTAACAAAAATAAAAAAATAAAAAATGGATTTTTTGAGAAAATCGATCTTAAAATTGGTACTTTTTGGTTTTCGCATAACATTAACGTAAACGTCCCGCAAGGATATTTAATACAGCTAAATAATTTTATAATATCTATAAAGAGCGTGTTTTGGGCTCTCCATAGACATAAAAAATATTGATGTAACCCAAGTAGATCGCCAGTATTTAATTGTCAAAGTTCGTCAACAATTGACCGAGGGGGCGTTTTTGACATTTTTACAGAAAAAAGCAAAACGCCTAAAATTATTTCATGGTATTAGAGCGTTTTACTCTGTGCCCACAGAGTGCTTGAAAAAAGTTAATATAATGTGGACTGAAAATCCACGACGGGAGATCGAGCGAAACATCCGACCCACGACGGATGTGAAAAACACACTGCTTTCCGCCGCGGCCTCTTTTTAAAATTCGTAAGTCGAGAACAAAAAATCCGACGGACTTGCGGTTTGCAGCTGCTGCGTTTTTAGAGACGACGCCATAACATATATTTTTTTCAGCGAAATTAAAATTCGACCCTTTTTGCCTGCACGATTTGAAGAAACCACCCATATATATATATATATATATATATATATATATATATATATATATATATATATATATATATATATATATATATATTGCAGATCAAAAGGAAGTACGTATATATGTGCACGCCGTTCTTAATATGGCGACGTAATATGGCGACGATTCAATGTTGCGACGGATGTGGGGCCGCTACTTCGGAACTGCCGTCGTTCGTGTCACGCAACGGCCAATCCCGATCTTCAAGAGCAGAACATCGAGCGGGAAGGGATATCAGGGCGAAACAATCGCAGGACAAACGGTGTACGCAACAACTTCGTCGTCTGCTTCACGAGACCGAAACAACGGAGGAAGAAAAAGAAAAAACGCGGCGGGTGTAGCCAACGTGACTTCTTGCCATGAGCTTCCGTGCTCGTAGTTTCTGCTCTCGAGCCGCTGAGTCTTGCTCTTTTTTTGCTTTATTAAAAATGTTCGTGGCTCTGCGGCAAAATATCTCATTGTGTAGTATCCCGACCCCATATTAAATCGTCTTGACAAAAAAAAAATAGTGTCAGTGTTTTTTTATTTAACTGGATTTTTATTGCTAGTAACCTCATACAAAAGACAGTTTGCAAACATTGTATGATGCGGTGTTTCGTTTTTTTTTTTCTTCTGTGACGAGACTGGGGGTCTTGTCAAATTGACAATACAAAAACTGCGTGCAGGTAGTTTTGGTCATCATGCCTGCCTTGTGCATGAGGTATGGGCAGTGACCAAGGCTCTAATAAAACTCGGTTTGACCTTTACTGAAACCTAAATAAACTTCCGGTTCTTTACCCAAGTAACCGAAAACCGTCCGACACTATACTATATACTCGACGCGGGTCGTGGACTTCCAGGAGCACTTACTGTCGCGTGAGTCATTAAAAACAACAAAAAACGCATATTCTTATGAAACAGAACAAACAAATAAGCTGTAAGATGTTTTGCCTGAACCGACAGCAAAGATTATACAGACAACAACGCTCATAACAACAAACAAAAAACCGTAATACGCCTGAGAATAATAAAAGAGAAAAAAAAGAAAACAAGCCAAGAGCGAGGCGTGGTATGTCGAGAAGCAGCCTAAACGACCGTCCTGGCGGCGTCTCCATCACCATGACGCGGCTGGCAGTAAAAAAGAGTTTACGAGGAACAGTTTTCTTCCCCTTCCGTCTGGGTGAGCCGAAGAGGCAGCGGTCGAGTAGGCAGTGTCCCCACAACTCGGAGAGAGAGAGAGAAATTTTATTTACAACGAATGAGAGCGTGCAGTCCTTCATCCCTCTTTCATCCTTCTCCAAACTTGCTTCGTCGTTTTGATGCAAGATTAGACGCACGTAACTATACGGTGCCTGGAAACCCCGTTCTGTGACTGGTGTGTTCAGTGACGTACCTGTCGCCCAGGACTGGGGAAAAAAAAGGTCCGTGCACGGGCGACCTGGTGCATCGCAAACGCGACAAGAAACCTAAAGCCAGAGTGACCGTATTCTGCGGTCAAGCTGACATTCGGGCTACTTGGTAGTCTAACATATTGAGGTATTGAGCGCATAAAGTAGAAAAGAAGAAGAAAGAGTTGACATTTGGGCTAGTTGGTAGTCTAACATATTGGGGTATATAGCGCACAAAGTAGACAGGAGAAGAACGGGACAGAAAAAGAGCGCTCTTTTCTGTCCTGTTCTCCTCTCTATTTTGTGCGCTAAATACCTCAATACGTATTCTGCGGACTGAAGTCCTCGGACCGCAGGTGTTTCGAAGTTGAAATTTTGCGAGATGTGGACTATCTGTAGGTGCGGATAGTCCGCATTTACTGTGTTACGGTTTCCTCTTCGACGTTTCGTCAGGAAGCCTTCCTTCGTCAGGAAGGCTTCCTGATGAAGGCCGGACTCCGGCCGAAACGTCGAAGAGTACAACCGTCCGTTGTGTGTTTTCACCAAGGTTTGTTTTCTTTTCAGTTATGTATATATATACAAGGTAAGCTTATTTGTTTATATTTTACTCTACCTATGCTTCCACCACCTAGCGCTCACCATCCGTAGCACATCAAAACGCGATACGTTGAGAAACTGATTTTTGCGGGCCGTCCAAAGTGCCCTCGAAGCGTTAGTTTACGTGCTGTAGAGGGAGAAATGTCGTAAAAGAACGCCGTTTTGTATTTGAAACTGTAAAGCTGAACATGGGAAATAAATTTTAACAAAAGGTATCATTGTGTCCGCTTTTGCGAGGTATGCTCTTACGTCATTATTTCGACGGCAGGTTTAGGTTTTCGAACGTAAAGGTTTCAAACAAGAGGGATACAAACGAGAAAAATTCTTTCGATGCTGATAATCTAGCATATGCTCGACGAGTACAGTATGCCGCAATAAAAAATCTTTTGTACGGCGTTGTGTCGGGTCGTGATAGCGTCACCAGGCTGTACAATTCTTGCCTGAGCAACCAAAATATTTTATCGGGCGTCGCTGCGCGCAGATTTCCGCGGACTAAACGAGCAAATGCTCACACTTGGCGCGGAAGGTGGCGTCAGTGTCGTTTTGTGTTTGTATGTAACCCGTCTCCACCAGGTGGCTCGGCAAATGGCGTCCATCACGCTCTTCCTATCCGAGTGCGCTCTCGCCTCCGAGCAGATGATGATGATGATGATGATGATGATGCTGATGATGGTTTGCGGCGGCTCTTCCCTTTTGAATCGGGCGGTCCCGTAGAGTTTGGGACCTATACTTCGTGTCAGCTTGGGTCCAGACGCAGCCAATGGCTACGAGCGCGAGCATATGGCCCTGAACAGTGCTTGCACTGCACGAGCGCCAGCGTGCTTGGCAGGGCAGCGCTGAAAGCCTGGAGTCGGCGCTGTAGCATTGGCTAAGGCGCCTGGACCAATGATCTCCTACTAGAGGGGGCTGGATGGCGCATTGAGCGCATTGAGCTAGGGTGCCACCACATGTCTGTCTGTCTCAGGGTGAAGAGATCCATTGTTGCACTGAATGTTCAGCGCGTGACGCTCTCGCGCACTCGGTGCGTGACCTGGGCGCTAAAAATGGCGTCTCTGCATTCAGCCAAAGCTGCTGCGCTCGAGCTGATTGACACCGGATAGACCTATTGCTGTACGCTTGCCCGAGCATCGCAAGGATGAATGCAGGGATTGGCGTTCCACGCGCCGCACGTGCCGGCCTCAGCAGCAGGCACTTTTCTCAAAGCAAAACCTGAAAACAGCGGGGCATCTTGCACGCGCGTTCGTCAATCGCTTTCTTTTGGTGATTTACTTCGAACCGTTTACACAGGAAAGGCGTGCGCGTGTGGCGCGTGGAACACCAATCCCTGCACATTCTCCTTGATGCTTGGGCAAGACAGCGAATCGGTTCCAGTCATGCGCGTACTTCAAAATGCATAAAAAAACGATTGGGCGTAAAAATGGCTGAGATGTCACCACTCAGCAAAAGCGCGCGTGCGTATGAAGGCACTCTGCATTGAGCCATGCCGCTGCGCTGCAGCTTGGGTCCAGACGCAGGCGATGCTGCAAGCGCGAGCTCCGGGCTTCCAGCGTCCTCGCCGGGCACGCGCGCTCGTGCAGTACAGGCACTGTTCAGGGCCAATATCGCGCTTGCAGCATCGGCTGCGTCTGGACCCAAGCTGAAGTCTAGGTGATGGTAGGTGTCCTGCACGCCCGTCTGTCTCAGGGTGAAGACATCCATTGTTGCACTGGATGTTCAGCGCGTGACGCCTGCGCCGCTCGGTGCAGCGACTGGGCGCTAAAATGGCGTCTCTGCATTAGCCAAAGCTACGCGCTCGAGCTGGATTGATCACCGGATTGCGCGTACTTCAAAATGCACAAAAAAACGATTGGGCGTAAAAATGGCTTTGATGTCACCACTCAAGCTAAAAGCGCGCGTGTGTATGAAAGGCACTCTACATTGATGCAAACAGGTAGCGAAGCCACCGGAAGTAAGTTCACTCGTCCCAGGTAAGTGAGCGCTTGGCAGGCATTGTAAATCCGTCTCCTTGTGCTTGGTCTCGAAAAGCGTCTGGCGGCGCTGGATCTTCGCTTGTTCCCTCAAGAGAGCCCGCTTAAGCTGCACAAGTAAGAGCGCATGCAGACCCGAGAAGTATCATGGGAAGCCATTCAATGTAAACATTTTGAGATTCTTGTTGATCAAGTGTGAATATGTCCCAAGTTCCAATGCCTCATTCCCAGGATTTAATCCCAGACAGGAGTAATAAAAACCCAATCAAAGACAAAAAAAAGCATGGACCAAAATATCGACTGAATGCTAGGAAGCCCGGTGCACTTGACGCTCCGGGACAAGCATCGAACTTCCGGTGGCTTCAGTTGCGCCAGGCTCGGAGAGCAGCTAAGCGCCATCCAGCCCCCTATAGTAGAGATCAGTGGTCTGGACCCAAGGCTGAAACAAAGTATAGCAACGGTGTGGGCTGTCGCGAACCTAGCGGTTGGTGGGAAAGCACCAGCAATGAAGGCGATCGGACGCGAGCGCCGCTGTCGTCGCGGCGTTCCAACTGCGCGTCTGTCGAGAGTTTCCTGACGCTTGGCCGTCTGCAAATGCGAGCGACAGCAGAACAGGCGTCTGCCGTAATCCACCTCCCGTCGCTGCGACGCCGCCGCCAGGATCGCGACGTACCGCACAATTACAGAATCGCGGCGTCGCTATTGGCGACGTGAGCGGTCGAAAGCGTCGCTGTGATCGGTCCTCCACTAAAGCCCCTCTATCCTGGGAAAAGTGGCGCCATTCATTGTTGTAAAAATGCTCGAGGCACGTGCCGCGCGCCACTTCTGGGAAATTCATGGCCTCTGAAATCTAGCTCCGTGCTGCGCTGTGCCGCCATGATCTTCCCAAGGGCTGCACGTGGCACGTGCCTCGTGCATAGACGAACCTTGCGCTACTTTGAAACATGAAGGGGCTTTTATCCGCCACGATAGGCCGAATGCTGACTATGACGTCAGCAAAGGATTTCCAACCGACGGAAATAAAGGGAATAAAAGAACTTCAATTTTGACGGTGTTGGCAGTGTTGGTTTGAGAGTGCTACGATTTCAAGCTTCCACCATGCTCTTTACAAACACCTTCAAGCTTGTTGTTCACAAGGTAATGACGTCACGAAAGGTAACCATAGGAGGGCGCCACCAAAACATCTCGCCGCCAATAGTCACCGACGGAACGAGAACATTATGGGGGATGTCTTTCGAACGCAGTCGGAAATCGTAGAGGGGACAACAATGGAGACGCGGGAGAACCATCGCGACTCCAGCAAAACGAACGACACCTGGCGGGAAAACACTGAACTGGCCGGACCAGGTCCTTTCGCGATTTCTGCTCGTCTCTTCTGGCTTCCGTGTTTGCATGTTGTCGGTGGATTGCGCGACAGAACAGTTCTACCGGTGTCTGTGTCGTAACCGTAGTATCGCCTTGTGACCCAGGTTGCTCTGCACGCGACCTATGGAACCGCGTGAGCCAGACATTCTGCGTTTCTCAACGTTCATCAGCACAGTGGAAGGACAGTGGGCAGTCCTTTCCTCGTTTCCTCGAAGAAAGTCAAGCCTCTGGAAGCTCGCTTACCCCAACACATCGCCGGAGGTTCGAAACGTGGAGAATAAAAAGCGGGGCGAACCATTTGGAGTCCAATTCCCGCTCGCTGATGCCCCAGCGTTGTGCGTTGAGCTGGCACATGGCACGGCACGACCTGGATTCGACCGCCATATTTGCCCGATAGTGGCGTCCCCTATAGGTCGCTGGAGTCGCGAATTTCAGAGCATAAATATAGAACCGGCTCGAGACACTAACCTCAACGTTTGTGATGTCACAACAATGCGGTGGCACTAGTTGTCCAACAAAGCATGCACAGACCTTCTGCTCTCGGTAAAGCGGGTTGTTGCAGTACATGTGCAATACACAACATTTCTCCGAGCGAACGTTCTCGTTCATTGAGTGTGAGATGATTTCAAATGTTTCCCTTTAAATTCAATCATCTGTTCGTAAAACTTCCGATGTCAAAAGCCTAAAATCTACCCAACGAAAAAAACAACAAAGAAGATATATATATATATATATATATATATATGTATATATATATATATGTATATATATAGATATATAATCCTATTTTTCCTCTCTTTTTTTTGTGCGACAACAGAATCATTTATAACGATGCGCGACGGGTCGGCCGTGAGGTGGGCTTCTCCGAAGGATAACGTTGTCAAGCGGGAAAACGACCTTCCCGGGGTGAATCTGGGGCTGGGTAAACGGCTATATTGACTGGAAAAGACGGTGAGGCTGATCCTGCCCGACTTGTCTTAACTAAATTCCTATTTACTCGTGAACGGGCCCAAGAAAGAGAAAAAAATATATAGTCAAAATATCTGGCAAGTCAAGATATTATCTGAAGAATTAGGACATATAAAACGAGTCAAAAGCTCCAGTTTGATTGACTCACTGAATGTACTCGTCTCGGTGCACCTCGCCATTAACTCGTTGGGCATTTTGACTCGTTGGACCTCTTGACGCGCAGAACTTTTTGACTCGATTGGACCTGTTGGCGCATCGAACGTTTTGATTCATTGGACATCTTGGCGTATTGGACGTTTTGACACGTTGGACCTCTTGGCTCGATATTGGGAAGCTGAAAAGGTCCTTCAATTCAAACAAACGGTAAACGTTGTAATGTAGACACCTTAAAAATGATGTGTCTTAAGTTTTATTTCGATGTTATTACTAGAAGCGTCATAATAGCCAATTAAAAAAAGAAAAAAAAACGGAGGGAAAAACTAGTCAAAAAGTGGACGTCATGACCTCTGCTTGCACACTAAGCTCGCTCGGGGGTGCTGTCGATGACGTCACAGCTCTCTGGGCAGACAAAAGGCGGCATAAAGGATAGCCGCACGCCTGGCTGTAACCGCTGCACGCATTTTTCAATATAAATGCGGTTTGCGCTTACTTCCGACCAAGATAAAAATTCACGCGACAAAAACCACAGAAGTCCACTCCGAACCCAGATTGCTCGAAAAGTGCTTCAGCTTCCCTTCAAGACTTCCTTAGTTGTACTTTCACACTCGTTAGAATTCTTCACTCGTTCGACTTTTTTGATTGGTTGAACTTCTCCGATTCGTCGGGCCACTTGAAGCGCTAGTCGTTAGACCCGACCGCATCGAATATTTCGACTCGATTACCGTAAGGCTACAACAAGCACAAGAAGCTAACACGAAGCGGAAGCTATTTACAAAAGCAGCAAATAGTGGCACCATTCAAACTAAGTAAGTACTTCTCCGTAATTTTTTTTTTTCGGGGGATATTTTTGTATTTTAGCTTTAAACCTTTAATTGACTCGCGTAAGAAGGAAAGAGAACAAATGAAAACTTAGCACTTTTTGGTGTCCGGGAGCTGTAGGAACGTTGAAACTTGGGCGAATTAACCCTGCATTTTGAATAGAAAAAAAGAAGAAAAAAACAGAGCGAAGATGGACGAGAGACAAGTGGATGCAGACAGAAAGAGAGCTGCCTGTGTCCATCTGTTCGTCCCTCTATCTTAGCGCCGTTTTTTCTTTTTTAATTATTAAGAAGCCAGGAGGAGCACGCCAATCAAGAGGGTAACATAGAGAACGCCCAGGTAATGCGCGATGACAAGGCGGCTCATGCGCGCGCCGTCATTGCATGAGGCCGCGGGGAGAAACAAAAATCACGTGGGGCGCGTTTGGGGGGTAAAAAAACGCACGAGGTGTGCTAGGAGCAGGGGAACTTGCACGCCGTATAACCATTGACAGCTAAAGAAAACGCAGGGGCGTGGCTTATTATGTTAATCCACCCTTCTTGCTTCGTGACGTCACGCCACCACGGTGGTGCTGCTGTCGTCACTGCGCACGCGCAGAAGCTCCCTCCGCCTCACGCGAGGCGCCGCCATCTTCAATGTCGTCACTTCCGGTATGGGCGCAAATATTGTTTTGCCGTCGCCACGATTATAGAAGACATTGAGAATATCTTATTATTATTATTATTATTATTATTACTATTATTTTACTGCTTGCAGGTTGAAGTGTTTTATTATTTTGTCGTGTATACCGGATGTGTCTACCATGTGGCTGGGGAGGAGAGAGTACGAAAGAGGAGTATACACCATTCCAATATTTACGAGCTCCTCAGCCCAACGCGCGGTCTCCTCAGCCCAGCACGCTCATGTTCCTTGCTTAGGAAAGCGAACATATCACTCGCCATACGCAAGAACACTGAAAATGAAAGCGGCCAGGGCCCAGGAGCCCTTTATTGGAAAGGTGCATAGTACTTATCGAAAGGTGCCGCCTTTTTCTTAGGACTCTAGAAGCGCACCTATCACTGTTTAGGGCCGAGATGTTTTTTGTTTGTTTTTGTTTTCTTCACCCAAGTTCTTTGGTGCATTTGGTGTCATCTTTTGGATCTGGAGAGAGATAAGGACCAATATATATGCGCCGTGTGTTTCTATGACTTTTTATAGTCTGGCGTTGAAAGCTCACTTTCCTTCTCCATTCGGTTTCAACAACGACTAACTTCAAACTTGAAAAATTTATTCTGGAAACTCGAGCACTTAAAATATAATTAAACAAATCTAAAAAAGTTTTTTTTTTTACTGATACAAGTTTTAACTATGAAAACATCCTCTTCATAACCCGTTAGTAATCAGTGACGACGTTTTCTCACAGCGGCCGCGAAGAGAAACGTACGTAACGCAAGAAAGCGTCAAAAACAAATAAAAATGCTTTATAAAATGCTCGCCGAACAAAAACCAAAAAATGTATCTCCGCTTTTCTTTGTGTCGACGTGTTTATACGTATACTATCTTAATCACAGTAAACGAGAACACAAGAATGCGTGGCTGATGATGATGATGTTGCGAGTACTATCAGAGCCCTCTAACGGCCCGGTGCGCAACTGCAGCGATGCGGAAGCGCTGCAGTTGCGCACCGGGACGTTAGATGGCTCTGACTGTGGCATAAGTCGAGGGAAGGATGAATATTTTCTTATTCCCTTTCGGGTGACCCATTGGGCGGAAGGTGTGTGCAGCCGGTTGCATAAAGGCGCCTAAGTCGTACGGATCGTACATACCTTTTTAAGAATAAACCTCTGAATATATAAACTCCGCTGTTAAACAGATCCTCAGGAAAAAAAGAAAAAACACTGGCTAGGTGGCGCAAGCTGCCTCCCGATTCAAAGGGTTCAGCCTCATCCATCCATCCAGCCAAGCGTCCTCGTGTTCCCGCTAACTGTGATTAAGGTAACACGTCATATCAAGCCATCTGGGTTTGGCACACATAGTGACAACGCTGACCTTTATTGTATTTATGCCTCACAATACTTTTTTTTACAGTAATAGATGGAAAATTTGAAAAACGGAAGGAATAAAAACAAAGGATAAAAAAGAAAGGAGAATATTTTCCAAAATCGTTTCGCAGAAGTTCCAACCGCTCGATAGTGCACGTCTGTATGTGTAGCAAATGCTTTGGCGACAAACTTTCCAATTTCTGAGATATCTAGGGTTGTTGACCCCGACCCCGACCCCCCCCCCCCCCCTTTTACACACACACGTTTTTTTTCTCTTCCTTTTTTACGGCGACCAGGCTTTTAGAATTGAACGCGTAGCTCCATCAATGACGCTCGTCTTTTTTATGTTCTTGCTTTCAGATCACAAACTTTATCATTCACGCAGACACACAAACAAATATACACGCGTGCTGGCATAACAAAAATTAAAAAACGCAACAGCGCAAAAAAAAGGAAAAGTTTCTATTTCGCGTTTGTTCCGAACCACTTTTACCAAGTCAAGCAACGGAGCGATCAAAGTGGCGCCAGCGCTGTCTGCCTGACCGCCTGACTCAGCGAATTAGTCATCAGCAAGACAAAAATAACTCGCAACAACAAACCAAAGGTCACACTTTAAAGAAAAAAAAAACATGTTTTTTGTTGAGCAAATTACAAAAAAAAAAGCAATCACTTTTCAAACAACATCCCAACGAATCCGGACGATCAAAAAGGCTGCCGCCGCCGCCGCAGTGAGGACCTCCAATTAGCAAAAGCACGGAAAACACTTTTACACAAAGTCCCCCCCAAAAAATAAATATATAAACCTTAAAAAAAAACGCTTCTTGATCGCAACGCTAGCAGCTCCTTCGTCCAGCTCGCGGACGAAAAGGCTGCATGAAAAACGGACCCACACGCACACACACATACCCACACACACACACATGCGCACATACACATACAGGCTATACACGCGCACGCGCACATACCCCCCAGACACACATGTACATACACTCCGCACACGCAGGCACTCCACGTGTGCTACAATCTCGCGATCCATTTCGGGGCTAGAGTAAACGATCATTCAGCACGAATGAGTGGCTCGAGAGACGATCGCCTCGCCTACGCAAATACACAGATTGGCGGCGGCCTCCAAAAAAGCGGCCGGCAGAGAAGGGGAGGGCCGGCGGCGGCGGCACGCCCGGCCGCCTCAAAGGAGGACTTGAAAACAAGCCCCCCCGAGCCCTCCCCGCGGATTCTATACAAAGGGGTCCGTCCTTCCAGGAAGAGAAACACACATCATCGCGCTCGCTTCGGGAGAAACGTCGAGGAATGGCCGAAAAAAAACGGCCGGTTTCCTTTCTTTCGCTCCAGTTTGTATCTTCTGTGGTATTTTTTGCGTGTGTTCACTTTGCGCTTTACTTTCCGAAGGTGAACCCTTTATCCCACTTGAAAAGGCATACCAAAAATAATTACTACATTTATGTTTGCTTTTTTCTTTAAGAAAACGGGAGTCAAGTGGGCGCAGCTATCGAGAACTAAATCTATTTGCGGCTGGAAATCGGTATATGTACGAGTTCAGTTCACGTTGCGTTCGGAATCTCTTCCTCTTCATGTTGCGTTACGTTGCATCGCACACAAACACACACACACAGCAAATTGGCGTCTGGGTCAACGAAGAATTGTCGTTTGGTTTTGCACGACCTTTAGTAAGGAAGTTAACAAAAGTAGATGACCGCTATGACGGCGACGGCGGCCCCGCACAACAAAACACAATCAAATACTACGAGCACACCCGAATCACGCCACCTCGCACTCACGCCACTCCAGAGAAGGACGCGGGCCGTGCCTGACCACAGCGTACGGTGTCCCCCAAAAGAATCCCCAAAACGTTCCGTATTCTCTCCATTCCCCACTCCCATTGTTGTCCACCAGACCTCTTCCTAAAGACCCCTTTCTCCCCCACGCTCCGTTGGACCTGTACGACGCACCGTACAGGCAACGCTGCGAGCAATCTCAGCCAATCCTGCTTCCCGTGGGTGTCACGTGACCCTCGTAAGAGACGCAATGACGCGCGATCGCGTGATGCGTTCGAAGCGTCCGATTGGTTGGCGCGGCACGTAGCCAATCGCCGCGGTCCAACGCGAGGTGGAACGGGCTCTAACCGCCGCGCAAGTGGCGTCCTAGTGTCGGTGCCAACGAAGCGGTCTGTTGAGTCGACTTCCGTGTCTCTTTTTTGCGTCTCCACAAGTAGAAATCGATGCCGTATAAACTCCGTTAACCCCCTCCCAAGGCTGGCAGTGCGGTGGAAGCTACGTGCCCGTCGGGACCAATCACACGTCGATCTTTCGCCGCGTGATTACGCTCTTCACGCGCGTATATCCACGCGCAGGGAACGGGGTCGGGTGATGGAAGGGAGGTTGGGTGGGTGGTGCGGCGAGCTCGTAGTTTTCACAGCACTGTCAGCTTAAAGGTGAACACAAAATAGACCCAGTGTTTCCGCCCCCCCCCCTTTCCCCTTTTATTTCTCCTCAAGGTCACCGACACTGTCGTGTGCACCGAAGAAGCAGATCGAGGAAATGGCAGCTCCCATTTCGCGTTCACTTTTGTTCGTTCTTCCCACTTTAACGTTTATCTATTCTTTCCGTTGTCTTTTTTTGTTTTTTGTTTTTTTTGCGGTACCTTTGCACTTTGTTGTGTCGTTTACACACGTACACACTCGACTCGGATATTCGTCTGCTGACCCCCTTTTCTTTTGTTTTCATCTTTTTTTCGTTCTTTTTTTCCCTTCTCGTATACATGCTTTGATCGCTGGAAGTATGACTGGAATTTTCCTGCCACATTTCGGATGGACCAATGGACGGCAATGGTTACACCTACAGTCGGCTACAGGTAAAGATTGCCGGACAAACTCTCTCGCAAAGTCTCCCACCCTTTCCATTTAGTAGAACGAACGCTGGAGTGGAGGGAGTTCCTCCTCTCCGCCTCTCCAGCGTTCGCTCTTCGAAAGTGGAAAGAGTTGTGGGCTTTCTGTATCTATGTTTATGTGTGTGTGAGGGAGGGAGGATCCAAGATGGAGCTGCTTGCTACTAAATACGTTACACTTCTACGAGGTTTGATCAAAAAGTTTCGATACTGAATTCGTAGCGAAAAAACAGACTAGCAGAGCTATGCGTGCGGGCACAATGGCCACATGCACGGGCACAATGGCGATTTCACTACAGACTACAAACCACGAGCGAGAGGGAACATCAATTCTGCGTCAAACTAGGCGAATATAAAACAGAGACCTGTGAAACGATTCGGCAGGCTTGTGTCAAAAAGCGGTGAATTTCGAGAAGTGTTTTAAGTGGAACTCGCGCTCCAGGTACGGCAGAACGTCGCTGGACGACGAAGAGCGGTAGGGAGGCCTTATCCGACCTCTGCTTGACTTCAGTGGCATTCTGCCACTCTTGAAGCGCGAGTGCCACTCAAATCACCTCGCACACCTCACTGCTTTTTGACATAGGCCTTCTAAATAATTTCAGAGGTCTCTTTTTTAGATTTGCCGAGTTTGACGTAAAATTGATGTTCGCTCTCGCTTTGGTTTGCGTCTATGAAGAGATCGCCGTTATGCTCGTGCATGTGGTCAAACAAACTCGTGTAGCGCAGTTCCAAATGTTCACAGAGCGACGCCCTTTTCGTAATGAAGCAGGAAGGTCCCTGCCTCCGACCGCTGCGCGCGCATCACTGTGCTGCCCTCTTTCTTTACGCTGCAAAATCAGGGTCGGAACTTTTTAGAGCGCAGCTCTTAGGCGCCCGTTTCCGGCCTGAGCGGCGTCGACCGTCGGCGTAACCGCGTGGTGCATTATGGAAAATGTCCCATAATGCAACGCGCGGGTCTCACTCGTGTCCCGCGCGTTGCATTATAGGACGTTTCCCATAATGACGTCACAAGTGACGTCACGAGGGTCCCGCGCGTTGCATTGTGGGGCACGTCCCATGATGCAACACACGGGTCTCACTCGTGACCCGCGTGTTGACATTATGGGACGTGCCCTATAATGACGCCGCACGTGACGTCACGACTGACCTCAACAGGGTCACAAGGATCCCGCGCGTTGCTTTGTGAGAAACGTCCCGTGATGCAACGCGCGGGCCTCAATTGTGACCCGCGCGTTGCATTATGGGACTTCTCATAATAACGTCACACGTGACGTCACGAGTCACGCCACGAGGGTCACGAGTGACGTCACGAGGGTCCCGAGCGTTGCATTATAGGAAACGTCCCATGATACAACGCGCAGGTCATTCGCAACCCGCTTGTTGCATCATGGGACATTTCCCATAATGACGTCACATGTTACGTCACGGACACTCGTGAAGGTCACGACGAAGGTATGCCTCCTCCTCCGGTACCTTCCCTTCCTCCTCCTCAAGAGTTGCGCTCTAATTCGGCATTACAGGGGATTGTAAGCGTCTTTAATTTTTATCACACCTGGTAGTACATCAGAAGACTTGAACGGAACGGGTTACAGAAACGCGTTTCTTGAGTAATTTCCGTGCTAAAAAAAGAAGAAAAAAAACGTTCTCAAAGCAGACGTTTCCCAAATCAACTGTACATGGAAACGTTTCCAAACTATTCAAGAAAGCGAGAGAGCAGACGTGACATCACTATACCGCCTTCAAAGAAAACTTTCTATCACGTCAATCGTGTTTTTCCTTCCCGCTAGCAGGCGCGCGCCGCCACCCGTACTACCGTTCATGGACCGTTTCATCGATCTCCGGTGAAATCCATACTCGGTTTCGACTGGAAATCGGTCAATGCCGCGAGAGATATTTCAGTCACGAGTTTCAAAAATGAAATCAGACATTCAGATAAACTTCAGCGTCCATTCACGTAAACATCGGGTTCGGCTCAGTAACGTACTTTCAGTTATTCACGGTGTAAACAAGCTGCCGCTGAAGCTGACGAGCAGAGATGGCGGTAATGACATTACTGTAATGGAATTACAGTAATTAAATTACTTTTCGGAGTAATGAGTAATGTAATGAATTACTTCTCTAGGCTAGTAATTTAGTAATGTAATAAATTACTTTCAGGCAGTAATTTCAAGAAAATTACTCATTACTTTTTAAATTACTTTTGTCCTAAATTAGAAAGTGCGTTTGCAAGCTTTAAAAAAGAAGAGAAAAATTATTGTGCATGGTGAAATGTTGTGAAAGAGCATCAACAGAAATAATCGACGGCCACCTGAGCGCAAAGCCTTGTACAAAGAGCTGAACAGACGCACAAAGGAGGGCTGGAAAGGCGAAGGAGAAAAGCTTACGTGTAGCATCGCTGGAAGGCAACGGCTTACGAACTCCAGGCACGACAGAGTCACGGCGTCGCGTCATTATGACGATACTATACTTCGTTCATCCCTAAGCTGACAGTGCGGTGGGAGCTGCGAGCTAACCAGAACCAATCAAACACTTTCCTTTAATCACCTGTCCCGTCCCTTTCTCTGCGCGTGGGTATGAACGAGAGCGTGGTTACGTGGCGAACGATAGACGTGTGACTGCTCCAACAAACACGTAGCTTCCACCGTTCATCCATAAGCTGACAGTGCGTCAGCTTATATCACCCTTTTAGTAAGAACCTTCACCGTTGAATGAACAGCGAAACCGGTGAGTCGACTGTTATTCTGAGTCACATCTGAAGAAGCTATTCATCATGTTTAACACTTATGTCGTTTGCGCCAGCAAAACCACTGTTCAGTATGGTTCACTTTGAGGCGCATAAGGTTGTTGCGGTGTAAACAGGAAGATCTGAGTTTGTGTACATGGACCAACTCAGCTCTTTGACGTCACATCACTGCGGTGGCGCTGCTGTCGGCACTGCGCATGCGTAGCGCCTCGCTTCTCCCGGATCTATAGTACCTGCACACGCGCTGTGTGGGCAAAGGAGGGCTGGTTTTGTAAACACTGAGTTGATGTATACGTTAACTAAAATGAGCACGAATTACTACCTCAAGGTATTCAAAAGTAATGTCAAAGTAATTTCGAAGTAATTTCATTACTTTTCGAAAGTAATTGTAATGTAATGTCATTACCTTTAGTCTGCGGTAATTTGTAATGTAATTTCATTACATTTTTGCAGTTTTCAGAAAAGTAATTAGTAATGTAATTTAATTACTTTTTGAAAGTAATTTTGCCATCTCTGTTGACGAGTCACGGGGGGACAGACTAGGGCAGACCGTGCAGATCTGGGATCCCCCGGATCGTCAGCTCACTTTATGCGCTGCTGGGGTATAACGCGCGGCAAAGCCTGTTTCACGTGTTGTGTTTATTTGGTCAAGTTATGGTTGTAGTAGGACATTGTATTAAAGCTTGAAACGGTAACACCTGTAATCGCGTTCTAGAAAAAAAAAATGGCGCTGAGGCGTTACAGCGCCGGGATGGTGGTGTACTGTCCTTTACCCCGTACAAAAAAGCTGGTTCACTAAAAATAGAATATCCAGCGCTATACCCCACTACAACATCTACCATGGCGAGTAGGGTGTATTTTCTATTATAATTCGGACAAAATATTACTGAGAAAGGAATGTCTCACCAAATTAAAAATAGGAAACAGAAATTCGTAAACTTCTTTGCGTGTGGAATAAGACACTTCAGTGCACTCTAAAAAAAAAAAAAAAAAGGTGTATTATTACACCTCTTGTCCAATATAAGACACCCCAAAACTTCAGTTCAGCGCACTGATGTCGATCTGACGGTACTCATTTTCACGAGACGCTTGATAGCCGTGTGTTACAACTAATTAAAATAGCTAATGTACATGTTACTGACAAAAAACAAAAATCGGTGTTTTCTTGGCCCTTACTGCAAAACCTCAGTTTTTTCTTTCTTTAGTGTTTGATACGTACCTTAGCTATTTAATAAATTATATCGCACCGTTATCAAGGCCTCTCGTAAAATTTAGGGCCGTCGGTTCGACTATAGTGCGCTCTGCGTCGAACTGAAGTGTTGGGGTGCAATATATGGGACAAAACGGTGTAAGGTGATACCATTTTTTTTTTTTTTTAGAGTGTGAAAGCAACTTCGTGTATCCTGTTGGATTTAATGTGTTTTGAGAGTGCTGGTCTGTTTTAATTCCAGGTTGATTCCTTTCGAAATTTTGTAGACCAGTAAACAATTATTTCCACAAAATAACTGACAGGAAGAAGCGGTGTGTGGCTTCCGGGGCGTTTCAATTAAATCCGTGCTTATTCATCCGGTCGACGCGAAACGTGCGAGACCCCCACGCGATTGAAGTCCTAAATCCTAGTGATTCGGTACCACTTCAGCGTCCCGAAAGATGAGGTATACCTGCTATGACTTACTATCGTTTGTATACCTCAATTTCGTAGGCCGAAATGCGCATAATCAGTAATACGCTTCTCAGCGAGCGGTTTTAAATGTGTAGACAATTAAGTAAAAATTGCATAGAACGAATTAATCAGTCGCCTGATTTTGCCGGCCACGTCTGACAATTTAAGAATTTATGAAAATTTCCGCTTTTCTTTCGAGCAGAAGTCTCGATGTTTCAAACTTCTTTGCCACGTATTCGATGCTGGAGGAGCTAAGCGTCAGTTTCTGACGAAAGTTTGCTCGTCAGGAACTGTCGAGTCACACGTACGATAGAAGCGTCGGTGTGGGCAAGCTCAAGGTAGCTAAAACAAGTGTGCGGCGCTTAGCAACATAACTGTGCGCGTGTGCACAGCTAAGGAGACAGCACGTCATCTTCACTCTGGCCAATGCAAAACCTGTTTCTACAACAGCCTGCACAAATCCGGAAAAAAAAAAAGAACCAGAAAGGTTTTGAGGCCCGTCTGTGACCAGCGTTGGCCTTCGCTGACGACAACGTCTCTATCAGCACTATGGCTTGGTTATCTAAAAGGTTGGGCGGCCTTCCTCTCAATTTTTGCCCTGCCCACAGACGACGCCATTTTCGAGCGTGGCCGTGCAACACCCGCCGAATTATCAACGTCACCTAAAGAGGCAAACGCGGGACACGGATTAGACACGAGTATGCTTCATCATCGTTCGGCGAAGACTCGTCTCCAATCGGCGACGACACGACTCTTAACCGAACTCTGCTAGCAGCCCTCGTCACTTTCCCCTCCCGTGCGCGCTCAAAAATGGCGTCGCCTACCGGGAGATGAGAAAGATCAGTATTTGGGGGGGGGGGGGGGGCGTCGGTGTCGGTAAGGAGGAAAACTGAGTACAATGGTTCGCGTTTCTTTCAGCATAAACCAGCACGCTATTTACAAACAGGTCAGCGTCTGCCCGCATCAGGTGTGGAACACTGCGCTAGCGTGGAAGCCAGATTCACGTGCAGTGAAGCGTCTGGTCATTTGTAGAGTGCCTTCATACACACGCGCTTTTGCTTGAGTGGTGACATCTCAGCCATTGTTACGCCCAATCGTTTTTTTATGCATATTGAAGTACGCGCAATCCGGTGTCAATCAGCTCGAGCGCGTAGCTTTGGCTAATGCAGAGACGCCATTTTAGCGCCCAAGTCACGCACCGAGTGCGCGAGAGCGTCACGCGCTGAACATTCAGTGCAACAATGGATGTCTTCACCCTGAGACAGACAGACATGTAGGCACCCTAGGCATTTGGCGAGAAAAGCGCCTCTATCCTGGGAAAAAGTGGCGCCATTCATTGTTGTGGGAATGCTCGAGACACGTGCCGCGCGCCACGTCTGGGAAGAACATGGCGTCTGAAATCTAGCTCAGTGCTGCGCTGTGCCGCCATGATCTTCCCAAGGGCTGCACGTTGCACGTGCCTCTTGCACCGACGCACTTTGCGCTACTTTTAAAACATGAAGGGGCTTTAGAGGCGAGCCGACAGCGGTACAACCACGCGGAGTGACGTCAAAGCCACGTGTTGGCGTACAGAGAGGCTTTCGTTGTCAGCGAAAACGACGTACCGCCATAATAAATGGAAGCCAGCTGGTTAAAGATAAGCCAACCTAGTGGCAACTTCATGCAGTCCAGATAAAAAACAAGTAGACGTAACAAAAACGGAAAATAGAAAAAAAGAAAACGAGCGCTAAGAATAACATGGAGTTGTAACAAAACGTAGCAGGAACTCGGCCCGCCCAGCTGCGGTACAGACATGGAACACAGTGAGCTGCAGGTTGGTGCTGCTACTGCGCTAAAAGTCCCCAAGGACGGGCTCCTGTTTGTCGACAGCTGCAGCCTATCCGCGGCTTCCGTCCGGGCAGTTGAACGTAAAACGCAAGGCCAAGGACAAAAAATAATTGACGTTCAGAGCGCATTAAAGGCCGCGTGCGCAAAGCGCTGTATTCAATTCTATTCGCTATGCAAGTACCGCTAAAGTGGTGCCTGTATAAAGTTTCCCTGCGCGGAGTGTGACGCCAAATCATTTACTATAGGGAATTCATTTTACTCCGACAAAGACCAATGGCCCTGGAGCCGACAGCCTTTGCGCAGTTAGAACGGCTGGACGCGCGCAGCTATAGCATCGCGGACAGCCGTTTCTGCCGTCTCGGCAAATCCGGTATTTCGGCGGGTTCACGCGCAGCACGTTATCTCAGGCGCGGTCTGTTCACGCCAGTGGGGAGAATTTGGCGCTGTACGCGCGCTGCCTATAGTGCAAATGAGTGACGGGGCAGTTCCACAAAGAAGAAACACGCCCCATTTAGCGTCTGCAGACTATGATGTATTACCAGCCATTGCTCAAGGTGCATGACGGCATGACGGCACCGGTAAAGTCACTGGATCGGGAAAGTGGCGCCATTGTCTTCCCTACCTGCTAACCGGACACAGACGCACACTAACATCTACGTGACCAAACCTCGCAAGGGAATTGGCCGATCGATTTCAGTTGCCATTTCGGTCCACTCAAATCTTTGAAAGGGTCCCTCGCCAAAAAACACGACTTTGGCACTGTGATTGCAATCAACTTATCAAACCCGCTTATCTCCACAGACTTCCTGACAGTGATATTCTTCTTCTAGCGTATTTCGAAGATAGGAAATTTATCTTTCAATGCCGCCAGGCAGTGACACCGCATATGGTGGCGGTGCGGAGATGTGCGCTCGTTTCGTCGGTGTGTCGATAACAAAATCTCGGCATTCGAGAAATGTCGGCTCACCAAGAACAAAAGAGGTCATGGAGAAAGTGCTCATTCCATGAACCAAAATGGCGACCACACGGGAAGCTCGGCGCTACTCTCCTAGGATCCAGTGACTTTAGGAGGACGGGAGCAAACGGTGGCGCGTCGCCTGCAGCGCAGTCACAGATTAGACGGGAGTCCAGAAGCGGTCAACGTTCGACTGCGCCTCCTATCCAATCAAAGGACTCGGGTTCAATTTCCAAGTTGAAGCCGTCCCCCAGCGTGATGATGTTACGTGAAGCTAGAGGAGAATGTTCGCAGGCTTTGACTATTCAATAAACGCGGTTGGGCAAGCGAAGACATTGCTTCGCTCTTCAAAAAAGAACGGGGTACTTGCGCTGTATATGCACAGTGGTCACACGGCAAACAAAAGTCACTGCATCTTCGTAACGAAAACAAACGGAAGACAAAAAAGAAAAGTCTACGGCTTCGATGCAAGCAGGTGACACAAACGGGTTCATCGAACTTGCAAAGGGAGTCTATTTCTATGCCCTAATGAGGCAGAAATAATACATTGCACGGCGTCGCACGTAGACCCATGTGACAGCTCGATTCACAGATGTCTTCCCCCCCCCCCTCCTCTGGCTTACTGTCCGACAACTGTCATGTTCGTGTGCCTTTGCAGTTTGTCTCTCGACCCGTCATTGCCGCCGTATAGTGAGAACATTTCAGTCGCTCTAAGGAGGTCGCAGCCAAGCTGGCCATGCACATAGGAAAGACAGCTTGCAGACACTGTCTAAAAAACTGTCTGCTTACATGTTCGAATCATACGTAGGTATGAAACAAGCATGCTTCTTAGGTGCTTGAGGCGCGTCCGCACATAATTTTGTCAACATGTCTGCGGCGGACGTCGTATATTTTGTACGATGTACACGAAAAGTGTGACTGGAGTTTAAAGCGTAGCTGAGTGACGCGGGCCTAACAACGTAAGACGAAACTTTTGAAAGAAACAAGTCACGATAACACACGATGTCTGCTGTTTGTTGCTTCGCAGTGGTGTTGCGCAGATGAACGTGATACGCAGCTCTCCTGCCTAGGAGGCAACTTCCCTTCCGGACGCCAACCGTATGGTTCGAGCTGTCGCCGCTTGGTGTCGTCTTCATGTAAAGAACGAAAAAGACTCGCGTTACATGATGTCATGACGCCGGACCCACTGACGTCACCAAAAACGCTTCCACCTCCTGGCGCTCAGCCCGGGGCCTCAAGTAAGCCCTCGACGGCTTTAAAAGCCCAATCACGCTAAAAGGGCGGCGCCGGTGGCCAATCGGCCATATACCAAAGGCCACGACGGGAACCGCGCAAAGGGGAAACGTGGCCTGTGTCGCTGCTAATAGAAAGAAATTCGCATTGGCGCCGGCCAGGGAACGAGGGTGCTGAGGGCGGGGGAAAAAAAGAAAAGCTGCGTGGTATATTTCTATTGCATTCAGCCCTAGGCGGACAGTGCAGTGAGAGTTACACACTCGCCAGACCAATCAACCGCCTTCCTTTCGCCACGTGACCCTCCTCTCTGAGCGTGGGTATCGGAGGGAGCGGGATCACGTGGAACAGGACAGACGTACCACTGCTCCAATGATCACGTAGCTTCCCCCGCACTGTCAGCTGAAGTGTGAACGGAGCATAGTCACCCCATTCCGAAAGGGGATGGAGAGGAGGGAGAAGAGTAATCGGATTGTACCAGGACACACGCCAGCCACTCCCCAACCGCGCTCTTGCATGCAGCCGAGAGTCCTTCCCGCGAATAAACCATGAGCATTCGGGAGTCGGGGGATGCTGATGGTCTTTGCTCGTCTAGTGTTTCTCTCGAGATAAGGGTGGGAGGGCGCTGGCGGCGCGAGGGATGTTTGGGATGCTAGAGGCGTCCGTCCGTGCGTAACCTTAGCCGAGAAGATTCTCCGGTCAAGTGGTGGCAACTGATTGCTGAGAGGGAAGCGCACAGAACGTTTGCTGGTCGAATGGATAGGAGTCGCGTCTCGCGCTCATCTGGGAAGTTATCGGTCCGCTACACGCTTCTTGTAATTGTGTTGTGTGTATGTTTGTACGGCTTGAAGTTAGTCAGCCGCAATGGGTGTCTGGCGTTTCCGCTGTAGATAAGAAATTTAGCCAGTGCGGTAACACTGCTAACCTGGGGCCTGTAACGTGCAGCACACAGTAGTGATTACAGGGAGACACGCCGGTACGATGCTCGTTCAGATCGAAACCGGAAAGGGTGGGGCTGAAACCTAGGACCTCTTATTGAAAAAATAAATTAAAAAAAAACTACTGTCATGTGTTTTAACACAACAAAGCTTCAATGAATACCGGAAAGAAAATTGACAACCAATGGATCTTCTTTAAATATCGTAATAATTCATGCAGGATTAACTGAAAATTACAGGAGTTAAGAAAAAAATATTTTGTGGAATCGCAGAGTTTTAGAAAGAAGGATTCAGCTCGAGTTTAGAGGCTTGGCTTTGCTACTACGTACCTCAAAAGGAAACACTGTAGAAATAAAGAAAACTAAAATCAATTTACTCCTTCGGCATACGCGCTTCATTTATTTTGTAGTGGTGCGGGAATGGTGGTTCGATTCCCATTACGCGACGTCATTCATAGCCTTCGCAGTGCCAGAAAACGCCGCAACAACCGGCACTCTTCGCAGTGCTGAAGCCAGGAATGACAGCCGTGCTTTTCGATTCGTAGCAGTTTCCGCACACCCCTGCTTTTCTGTAGCAGACTTTGTGACGGTGTCTAAACCTGCCTTGCATGTGACGTCCTATGGCACCGTACCAGCCACCACTGCTCCACACCACGCTCCTGTGCCCGTAAGTACCTTCTGCAGCATACATTTCGCAAAATCAAATTTGTTCTTCTTGGCAAGCCTTACGGAGAAGAACACATTCGACGGTGCCAAATGTATGCCGCAGAAGTTACGGGCACTGGAACATGGTTCGGAGCAATGGCGGCTGACATGGCGTCAATGCAAGCCATGTATACACGAACTCAACTCCCCTACGTCACGCCGCGGTGGTGGCGCGTCGGGCGCACTTCCGGTCTGGGGTGGTGGGCAGAAGTCGCCGTGCGAGACATGCATTCCTGTGTTCCTTTGGAAGAAACCAGACAAAAACCTGCCTTCTCGTCAAAATGCTGCGACGGGGGCTGTACCAAGAGAGTCTGGAAAGGTTTGAAGATCAGTTATCATGTGTCTCTGCCCCTCCGTTCGTCCGAGAACGTGGATAGTAGCCGTGAAAAGGGCAAACCAGACGCTGTCGAACTACGATTGCTTGTGCGGGCAACACTTTGTGGTCGCCAGATGTATTTGCTTTGTTCCAACATGAACGAGAGAAAACCGCCAAGTTGTCCGGTCCACCCACGGGTTCAGTGCGTCTTCACATTCACACGGCCACCTGATCGTTCGAACTTTCGTCTGCTCTTTCAAACTTGTCTGCTTTTTGTCGTCTGCTCGTTCAAACAAAAGCGGCCCGCAGACCAAACTTTGACCGGGTGATTGCAATAAGAAGTAATTGCAGGCCTCAAAAGACTTAAATAAGCTTGGTGTAAACAGTAGATACAGATGTTGATCATTGGTACCAGTGGCTATCACCGACTCGTTACGCTTGGTCTGTTCCCGCTTCCGATTTTCAGTATCGACGTCGATCATCGCCGCTACCTTCTACACTTTTGCAGCACGAGCGACGTCGCGACCGAAAATAGCTAGAACAATCTCATCATGGTTTTGGCGTCCACTCTGCGGCGTTCATGCGAATGAATCGCCGCACGTCAAATTATTTACGCAAAGTTTAGCGGCGTAACGAGCCTTGATAATTTCGCTCAGGCGATTAAAGTGGTAAGACATTGCTATGAGGACGTAGAATCGACAATTCCAACGCGAAAAGAGTATGCAGACTCACACAGACGCCGACAACGTGACATTCCAATGGTTTGTTGACGCAAGACGCGGTGCTTCTTGCCCGTACTCCATTGCGCATGCGTTCGAACTGTCGTCTGCTCTTTCAAACTTGTCTGCTTTTTGTCGTCAGCTCGTTCAAACGACAGCGGCCCGTAAACCAAACGTTGACCCGGTAATTGCGATAAGAACTAAGTGCAGGCCTCAAAACACTTTTGAAGGCTGGTTGGGGTAAGTAGGCTAAGTGTAAACAGTAGATACAGAAGGTGTTGATCATTGTTACCAGTGGCCATCACCGACTTGTAACGCCCGATTCTACTTGCGGTTTTCAGTATCGACGTCCACCATCTCAGCTACGGTCCACGCTTTTGCAGCCCGAGCTACGTCGCGACTGAAAATAGCGAGCAGAATCTCATCGTGGGAGTCAGGCTTTCGCGCCCATTCTGCGGCGTCCACGTGAAATGAATCGCCTCACGTCACATTATTCACGCAAAGTTTTGCCTCATTAATTTTGCTGAAGCCGCTCAAGTAGTCAGACATTGTTAGGAGGACGTAGAATCAACAATTCCAACGCGAAAAAGAGCATGGGGACTCCCACCGACGCCGACAACAACGCAATTCAATGGTTTGTTCATGGGCGACGGCGGGCTTCTTGCCCACCATCCACAGCGCATGCGCGGCGCCGGTGGCGTCCGCTAGGAGCGCTCCGGTTTGTTTGTAAACATGAGTTGGTGTATATAGTCGGTGGCATTTTAGGAGTGTAAGGGAAGCTCATCCAACCTCTTTCCACTTTACAGAGCGAACGCTGACGGGGAAGTGGACTCCTCTTAAGCGTTCATTCGGCAAAAGTGGAAAGAGGTGGGAGGAGCCATCCCTTGAACTCTTGACCTGTAACGGGCAGTACTCCGTTCACGCTTAATTAAGCTGAGACTAGAAGCTCCGCCTTCAGCGCGAGCTTTCAGCCCTTGCTAACACAAGTGTGAAGGCGCAGGCACGCGCAACCAGAGCACTGTGGAAGCCAGCCAATTCGCGCTGAAAGCGGAGCTCGCTGACTTCCGCACATACACACACACCTCTTGCACCAAATGCAGGAGAAAATAGAACCCCTTCAACCTAGCGATCCCTGGTTTTTCATTGAAGATAAAACTAAGCCCCATCTGTATGGGGCAGTAATAATAACTGTACAAACTAAATCGATCATTCTATACAGGAAGTGGAGAAGCCATCGAGTATACCGCCTCGTCTTCGCGTCGACAGCCCACAGTAATTAGAAGAACGTTGTCTACGTACCAAGAAGCAAGCTTTCGTTGAGATGTATGACCAGCTTCCAAAGCCGCAATCTAAAAATAAATCTATATCGTTTTCTCAAACGTCTGAGTAAGCACTCGCAAACAAGAGAAAAAAATCGAAAGAAAGCCGGCAAGACATATTAACGCAGCAGTCAAAGCCGTTGATCGATCACATCGAACGAAACAGATCCACAACGCACCCGTGAAGAAACAAAATCCGTACACACTTCCAAGCGCACCGCCGTCCATTCAGTCGCACAAACGGGTCCCATTTCTCAACACAGAACCACCGTCCAATTCAAACCCCTTCCGCTACGCAAACATCAGTCATATCTAAGAGACAGCTAGCTCTTCTAACACCACCACTCCCTCGTTGTAACCTCGTTTTTGTATTTTTTTATTAAACGAGATTTGGACACGTTTTGACAAAGAATGGCGGCTTGAAACAGGAGGAGATCATCGCGCTAAAACAGCCGGCAACGCGAACCAATTAACCAGCACGAACGAAGGCACATACCACACGACGTTTCACCGATGGACCGCAGAGAACGGAGACCCCAGCCCGATGCCGAACGTCCTTCGACGCTTCGATTGGACACGAGGTTCAGCCGAAGGCTGACCCAGCGCTCGCGTCCAATCAGCGTCTTCGCTCTTCTGAGAGACAAGACATATCGCAGAAAGCAGCGGGGTGCACGATTGCGTTGGAGATGTAATCGCGGCGCAGTGCACATACGGGTGCCCGTCCGTCAATTTCGCTCCTTCATATAGATCTCCCCTCCTCCGGAGTGATCACGGCGTAGCTTGAATCCCAAGAGCGAAACTCGTTCGAAAAGTTCCAGCGTGCGACGTGTGTGGAATACGAAATGTCCATCTAGTCTTGCCGTCCGTCGATGACCCGCGAAATTTGTATATACACTCCACGAGTGGGGTTGGAATCATTCTTACAATGGGATAAGCGACTATTCCTGGTAAAGACTATAGTGCGTTGAGTTTGATCTCCCAAGTACCGCAAAACATTCCGGGTCCAGTCATACGCGCTTTTCAAGTGTTGCAGGTCTATATACCTGCACGTGATGGAGCAAGTCTGCCTGTATGTTCACTCGGGGTGAGGCCCAGAGTCCCACAACAGCGACAAAAACAGAAACAACCGACACCGACAAGCCTGCACGCGAATGTATCTTTGGCAGACTCGCAATCACTCGTACCACGTTCGTGCTACCGGGAGGGCTGCAAGCCTGCCAAAGAAAGATACACCTCCGCGCGCGCGCGCTGCACTGGCTCGAGGTTTGTCGGTGTCGGTTGTCTCTGTCGCTCCAGTAGGAATCGGCCATAAGCGGGTACGAGAGAACTCAACGCACTCGAGCCCACTCAAAAGCAAATGTGCGAACTAGCCTCGAAAGCACAGAAGCCCAATACACAGTCGCTATGTATACCGCCGCACCAACAGGTCTTGTATACCTTGCAGAGTTGGCAATAACCCGCCGTTTTCACGCGGGGCAACTCGATCCATCATCGTGCGGAAGCCGACTAAGCGCGTTCGTTTCCGCAACGAACGTTCGCCCCTTCTCCCTGTATTAATAAGTCGGGGGATATAATTTTTTTAATAAAGACGCCTATTCCACTTCTCGAGTTCCCGCGCCACGGCCGCTCCGGTTGCGTGTCTGGCGAAAAATGTGCGTTATTACTTCGACGGCGGGATCGCCCGATTGTAACACGAGAGCGCCACGACGTGCTCATATAGAGCCGGAGAGGTAAAAGAAATCAATACGCCGAGCCGCACCTTATTTGCATCGTCCGCGAAAAAAACAGATGAAACAGAAACAAGGCATCAATGAAAGTATCGGAGAAAACTCGGTGGGGTTGTCCCACACGCGCTTTCGAAGCCCCAAATCAATCAAACAAACAAACAAAAAAACAATAAAAAAAGAAACACAGAAATTATATATATATATGTATATCGTCCTTCCAGAAGCTGCATAGTTAAAGCCGACGTTTTGTTACCAGTAAGGTTCTGTGTTTTCAATGTTTTTTTTTTTTTAAACACAGGTTTGGTGTTTTTTTTTGTATAAATTGGTTAGAACTTATAACTCCACCGATTTATACAAAAAAAATCTAAAAACAAAAATAACCTCCCCCCCCCCAAAAAAAAAGACTCCCAAGAATTAAAAAAAAAAAACGAAAACAGGGAACCTGAGTTATAAGTTACAACTGGTGTTCTGTGTTGGTGATAAATTTCGATGAACTTTGAAAATTAAACCCCTAGAGGGTTTTGTAAAAATTGAGAGAAACCGAAAAAGCCCCTAATGATGCGGGGTTCTGCCGGGCACTGTTAGTATATTAGTAGGGATACGAAGGAAGAGAGATATGCCAGAGGAAAGGAGGAAAACAACGTTTCGACCAAACGTTTTTTTTGTTCAGGTATACTAAAGAGGAGATGACAGATCAAAATATACAAAGTGTATGCAAAAGGTGAAAAGGAAAGAGGGAAAAGGAAAAGCCGCCAAGACGGTTTTCCTCCTCCCTCTCTGGACGCCATGACGTCACATCTGTCACGTGTCACCTCCGCCTTTTGCATATACTTTGTATATATGTATATACATATTGATCTGTCATCTCCTCTTTTAGTATACCTGAAAAAAGACCGTTTGGTCGAAACGTCGTTCCCCTCCCTTCCTCTGGCACATCTCTTTTCCTTCATCTCTCTACTAAGACCCTAAGAGACAGATCTCACCGAGCGTTCGGCGCATGCGTGACGCCGACATAACTTTAGTTCCCAGGAGCCAGCTTGCGGCAGCGGTCTCGTGCTCTGCATGCACGCGCACAGCTCCGGCGTGGTCGTTGCGCATCCAGAAAGACTAGAGTTTCCTTACGACGCACACCACAGCGCACAATAGAAAACAACACTCACTCCAGACACACGAAAAATAAAGCGAAATTCAAACAAACCGCGCTGACTGACAACTCTTTTTATATAACTTTGTCTTCTTCAACCTCTAGCAACACCGAATTTCCCAAATCACGCGCTACGATCTCCTATAGATGCCCAAGATTGTTTTCTCTTTTTCTGTCAGGTGTAAAGAAGGTGTACTAATACAGTTGTTAGAATTCCTGACGATATGTTCTGCTTCGATAATTTCTCGAGTTAACTGGTTATTGTTCCTACCTAAAATTGCACAGGATGGCAGGTGAACGACGCACCCACAATCACGGCAGTGTATGCCTAGATGCCCTGAGTTGGCTCTGGTGCAGTTGGTTTTGTGTTCCCGGAGCCTATCGTTAAGGCATCGTCCGGTCTGGCCAATGTATACTTTCCCGCACGAAAGTGGAAAAGAGTACACTACTCCATCTGCACACTCAACGAACCTGTTCTTTGTTTCCTCGATGCATCCCGGAATTGCGGTGGTGGCGCACGGCCAACTTTTCGGGACATTCCGCGGAATAAAAGTTTTCATGGAAAATATCAAAAATTTTAATTTTTTCGCGTTCTATGAAATTAAGGGAATTACAGTCCTCGGGAACATTGCGATCTTTGGTGAAGAACGTCAGAAAATCACACTTTTGTGAACGTATCCACATAAAATTCAATAAAAAAAATGCAGAGCCATGGAATGAAAAGTTAAAAAGTTTAATTACTGCTTATTGATATGCTACGACTCTCATCTAAAATATTCCCGGTGAGCCATACGATGTTTGTTGTTGTTCGGATGAAATTGTTATTTGGAAAAAATGAGCCAAGGCGCTGATGTCCCACGAAAGTTGGGGATGTCTATAGCCAAACTGGCTGGTGAGATCGGTCTGTTGGAGCAGTCCCTGAAGGAAAAGAGCCCAATGCATCGCGCGGGAAAAAATGTTTATCATGCAGCTTTATTATCTGTTGATGGGAACAGGGCCTTTTCTGAACTGTCTGCGAAGCCGCTTCCTTAGAAAACCACACTCCTTTGTCTCGCTTCCATCTCGCACCGGTACCGGGACGTTTTCCCAAGTGTTCGGGTCGCGCGCTTGTTGTTTGGAGTTTAGGGAAATCCATTCCCGCTTCCCATAGTTTCTTCAACACGAACCCTATAGAAACGGCGATTTTTATAGCATCGAATATTGACACCGGAAAATATCGAATAAGCGTGGAAAATAAACACCGAAATACACACGCACACACACACACCAGAATTCGAAGAAAAATACACCCCGAAAACACGGAACCTAAAGTTATAACTAGGGTTTCGTAATTTGGGCGTTTATTTTTCTTCAAAATTAGGTTTGATTGTATGCTTGTGTTTGTAAGTGTGCGTGGTGTGTGCGTCTGTTCTTTTCTTCTTTCCCCAAGTTCGGTGTTTTTTTTTTTTTTTTTAGCCTGTTTTTGGCTTGGGCCGAAAAATCGCGACGTTTATCAGGGCTCATATTGAAGAATGCAGAACGATAGACGGCCGTTGGATTACCCCAACCTGCTATAGGGCACATGCGCTTACTCGATAACTGAAAGCGTTCCGGTACCGCTAAGATAATAAAACAAGACAAGGGGCCTGGTTCCCGAAGAAACAAGCGGCCTCTTCGACAATTCAACAGGGACTTTAGTAGGCCGTTCCGACGATTCCGATAACGGTACCCCAAACTCCGCCGCCACCTTTGCGCATGCATCATACCGTTATCGGGTATCGGGGCATGCGCAAACGATCTACTAAAACTCCCTAGCGATACCCGATAACGATACGATGCATGCAGTCTTCTACGCGTTACTGAACAAAAGTAACCGATTACAGTTACAATTACCTTATCGAAAAAGAAAATGTAACTGATTACAGTAATCAATTACTGCATCACAAAAGTAATTGAAAAATTACCAGAAAGTAAATGATTACCTTTCGCGCTACTTCAACTTTTTATGGTGAAATCAAAAATGCATACACCTGGTCAAACTGTTTCCATTTTGTTCCTTTTTGTCGTTCACACCTCGTTATGCCCGAGTCCCACTATAGAGCGACGAACAGATAACAACAGGCACCGACAATCCTCAAACCATAGCCTCCTCTATACTGACAAAGCTTGGGAGATCGTCACGTGACGCGGCCACCGAAGTTCAAAGGTAGAGCGGCAGACAAGAGTCATGTAACGGGCGCCCCGCTGCGGCGAGACGCCGAAACACGTGTCTCCCGAGCGATGGAACGTACGCCCGTGCTTCTCGCGTTCCTCGGGTTACCGCTTCTTTTCTCTTCGGGTTTGAAAACCATGGTTCGGGTCCTCGCCGCTGCAGAAGCTGTGCGCTGAATACCAGGCTCCCCGAGAAATGCTCTGTGCTACCAGATCCTCGCGCTCTAAATCTGCGACCGGGCACTCCATGGCTCCGTCGTCGAACTGCCAGGCTTTGTGAGTATAGAGGAGGCTATGGTCATACACGCGACGGTATCATTGGCAGGCTTGCAACCGCTCCTGCTCAGTTCACGAGCACCGGGACTGCAAGCTATAGGGAGTATTCACTGGCGGCCATAGCTGTGTGCGCGAATGCTGAGCGCGTGCTGACTGAGAGCTTCCACGGTTCTTTTGCAGCGTGCATTCCGCACCATCAAGAGTGTCGGTCTTAGCAGCCTATTGATGTGAGCTCGTTCTGAGCATGCGCTCTAAACAGCACCCACAAATATGGCGTCCCGTGAATACTCCCTATACGAAAGGTACCATCGCGTGCATGCTGGACGTGTTTGAGCAATATGGTTAGAGGCTTGTCGGTGTCTTTTGTTTCTGTTTGTGGCCCTAGTGGGATTCGGGCTTAAAGTTTCAGCAGCAGTTGTCGTTCGAAGTTCTCGTCAGTCGTCTTCCCACGCTTTCGGGTGAAGATATCTGCCCGACGTTGAAGACCCTCTCGACAGATGCGCTCGAGGGAGGAGCGGTGTTGTAGCGCACAAACGCTTCTCCTACCAGTTCGTGGACGGATGCTTCCCAAATCTCTAT
The DNA here is from genome assembly GCA_037355805.1 of Ixodes ricinus. Classification (NCBI taxonomy): domain Eukaryota; kingdom Metazoa; phylum Arthropoda; class Arachnida; order Ixodida; family Ixodidae; genus Ixodes; species Ixodes ricinus. Next base: position 47,564 of record JAZHYW010042832.1, read on the forward strand.
GCGAGGCACTCTCGACAGCTCGACAGTCAAAACGTCGCCGAGCGCGCTGACATTCTAATCCTTCTAAAATCTTAATATACTTTTTTTAGTTGTTCAAATGTAAAAAAAAAAACAAAAAAAAACGTTGCTGCAACATAGATGAGTGACGCATGGGCAGACAGAGCAATTTTTACCTTAAAAAAAGCTCAATTCAATAGCTTTTGTTCTTCCGGAAACACATAATTGATTACTTGTAATTGATTACTGAAAAAGAGTAATTCAATTACAGCGAACGTTACCGCAGAAAAAATAAAGCGTTAAAAAGGTAGAAATTAATCTAATTTATTACAAGTGATCAGTTACTTGTAACTCGTTCCGCGTAGAAGTCTGGATTCATGTTCAAATGCGTTGGCAGAGTATAGGGCAGGATTCTCGGAGTTATCGGAACGCTTTACTAAAAATTCAAAAACTGTCTCGTTTTTTTTTAGTTTTTTTTAAATAAAAAGGCAGTGTTTTTTTTTTTTTTTTGGGGGGGGGGGGGGGTGTTTGACGATTTTGATGAAGCCGGGACAGGGATGACCTTTCGGGGTTTATCGGTAAATACCGAAAACACGGAGCTCTATTTATAACAAAAAGTTACATGTTCTCGATGTCAACTTTTTTTCGAATTCGTTTTTTTCTAGAGGGGAGTATGTTTTTCCGCAGATTAGGTGTTTTATGTGTAAATTAGTTATACCTTAACTAATTTACACAAAAAAAAACACACACAAAAAAAAGTGTCCAAATTCGAAAAAAAAAAAGAAAGAAAGAAAAACGAGAACACGAAATTGAGACAAGGGGTCTTAGGTTCTTCGGGGCCGCGTAGAAACGTCGTCCTCTTAGCTAACCGTCAGCTGGCAACCCCTGTGACCAGTTTCAGGACACCCCTTTCAAATCATGTTGTATTACACCTGAGACTGCGGTGGATGAAATTGGAAGAACTTTCAGTAGAAGGAACAGACACAGAGAACGTTTTTGAGACGTTCACTGTGTCTCGACGTTCTCTGTGTTTGTTCCTTCTACTGAAAGTTCTTCCAATTTCATCCACCGCAGTCTCAGGTGTAATACAACATGATTAGTTACCACCAGCTCGCCTGCACTCTCACCGTCTTTTCACCCCTTTCAAGTTCTTCCTTTCCAGCTTCGAGAACCTATCGTGACTTGCTAAAGTTTGGAGTGTTCATATTTCTGCGTTTAGCATTACGGATTTCAGAGCCTCCCTGACGCCTTGGCTACCGGCTTGTACTGCAATATATAACTGCAATAAATAGTCGAATCTTTTAACGGTTTTCTTTTCAGAGGGACGAGACCGCGGGAGCATAAAGCGAGCCCCTTCGTTCGGTATAATAGCAAGCTTTGCACTTGTGACACACCTCTCTCGTGCCAAGACCACTTATTCGTAGAAGTTATTGGACTTCATCGACACAAAAGCGGCTCAAGCTTTGGTGCGCAATGCACACTTGGTAAACTATCGCGCAAAAAGAAGCGATCGTTGAGGATAGAAACGGATAAACTCGAATTATGGTCTGCACGGGAGCTGCTCACAAGTTCGTAAAAAAGGATTACAGGCCGGTGCGGAGGGGACGACAATTTCCACGAATTGTACCCGATTAAGTGGTATAACCGGTTAGTAACCACGCGGTAACGCAAGAAAACGAGTGTGTTTTTGGAGGGCGGGGGAAAACTGAGAGAAGAAAAGATGGCTTGCGCTGTCGAAAGAAAAAAATACTTACTTCTACAAAATTAATAGGTGGGTGTTAGGGCGCTTATATAGTGCCACAAAAAGGTATCCGCGTGTCTTCAAAGTTTCCCCCTTTACGCTGACTTCATCCGAGAGAGGCAAAAAGAAAGAAAAAAATAATTTCAATTCCGAATTCTACGTTTCAAAAGTTCGTTTGCTGTTAACTAAATAGCTTCCACTTTAAATTGGTTTATGTTTTTTTGTTGTCTTTTTTGCGTACTTGTAAGAAAAAGAAGAGGGAAAAAAAAGCTAGTAACCTGGCAAGCATTAAAAATTGACTGGAGTCGTCGGCACTGGTGGAGTTTACGTGTCAACATCCCCATCTGTTTTCATATTTTGGAAGAAATAGAAGCAAATAGTTTATAATTCCGTCCGCGCACTACTAGTGCTGATCATACAATGACTTGCTAATAGTAGTTGGAGTTGTGCGCACGCCAGTGCACTTCTTATGTTTCCCTTAAAATTTACTTTGATACAGAAATTCGCTTCATGCCTAATTGGTTATAAACCTAGTTAACCTTACTACAGTAAGCACCTGTGTTGTTAGCACCCGCTTTGGTGTTATGTTCTCCGTGTAATTTCAATTTTGTTTCAATACTCGATCACCAAGTATTGATTTGTCTGCTTGTGATTTACTGAGGTGTTAGTAAACAATTTCTTTCGGGTAAAACGTTGCCGAAGCTGCCATAAAACAGTGCGAAATTTTGACTTCCACGTATTTCATATATGCTGAACTTGACATTCTCGACATTTTTTCCTACGTTTTCCTCGCAGGAGGCAACACCTATCATCCGACTTGGGTATTCATCACCAGGTACAGGCAACACGCACAGAAGTTAGAAAAAAACTAATCTCATCAAACACATATACAGATCTATGTTCACCATTCACTGTATTTAATTCCAAATCCAACGCGAAATATATTATAGCAGTGCAAGGTACTTGCTAAAAAACGTAACATAAAATACAAAGAATACCGAATACTTATGATAAATTGTTATTTCTAAATTCTAAGCACATTTTTCTATGTTGACAAATACCTTGGTAAAAATTTGATGAACAGCTGGTTCCATTACGACCGGGGGTCCCATGTAAAAGCAACTTGTTTGACGCTTACTATAGCGAACCATTATAGTTAAGTGCACCAGCTCGCCTGTATGTTCTTTGCCATTTTTATCATTCTAATTAATCGGTCCTATTCTTAACAAGCATTCAGAAATCATCCTAAAAATAAGTTCATCACCAGACTGTAAATTGTAATAAAAGTAAGAAAGAAAGAGTGACAGAGACAAATCAAATAATGCTGTGAAGAACTGTTTTCATAATATGTTTATCTGATTATTCAATGCGCGTTCGCTATTCTTATTCACTACGGACATTGTTCTGAGTGGAAAAAGTGACATCTTGTTCACTCTGAACATTGTTATATAAATATTCTCTTGGCAAAGGTTCAAACCATCCGTATGATTCGAGTGCGAAGAGTGCGGTCGATAAATACACTGCGCAACGTACTAATTTCTCAAGCAATGATCGGTTTCTGCATAATCTCATACGTGCAAGTTTAAGGTTTTCGACTGGAGCGAATTGCTGTCAAAACAGTATCGAACAAAGCCCTCTCGCATTAGGTAAGAGGCTGCAAAAATGCACCGAAATCATTTGCCATGCCAATTTTACAACAATTCAAACTTACGCAGCATGGAATGCATTCACATTCAAAATATCAGCAACCAACATTAAATTTCTGTACTAACCCAAAATATAGAAGCCAACGTTTTAATGAGAGCACTCCGGCTAATGAGTAGTTTTACTTTAAACTTCGTCGCACGCGTGCGAGATTTTGAGACGATAGGCAGAAACACAACGATCATTCAATTATAATTAGAAGATGCCATAGAAAGCGCCCCTTGAAAAAGCTTAAATGCAAAGCTACTGTTGTCCCACGTCAGGAAGGGCAACAGAATGCCGTTTTGTTTCCTTTTAACGTTAGGCCATTCAAGTGGATAGTATAGCACTATTTCAGTTATGAAAGGAGTCCAAAACGCCTTCAAAGAGCTGACAGCCCTTCCGGGGATTACAATGCCACAGATGCATACTAGCCAAAACATATATTTTATTGACTTCTGAATTCCGTCAGCACCTCAGAAGATTGCGCAAACGAATTGTAACGCGAACGCAGGGATGTGGGTTATGGTATGTTCTACGCCATGGCCCATAGGGCATACGACCCTTATGACATCACCATGGGCAGACTAAGCAGGTTACAAACGTAGTTCATCTATAAGTAAATTTCTGAATCTTATGTGGCACGATGCGATATGATGCCCTGTTCATATCATGGTATTGATCACCCAAAGAAATGCCACAATACGTCCCCCCCCCCCCCCGCCCCTATAAATATATAGGGAAGAAGTTTTTTGTTAAGTTTTAATTACAGTCACTCGATTAGCAACCGTAGGAAGCGAGTCAGTATTTTCTCACATACAGAAATTTTAAATGACTCAGCATTCAGTCATGGCAGTTGATGAACTGATGCGCTGCAGTTGAGCACATATGCACGACTTCAGAGCCGAGAAACTGTCGTGTCAGCAGTTGACTTTCTTTTCTTTTTTTCTTTGTCCCGCATTTTAGTTTGCTTACTAAACAAGGCAAAGAAAGATTATACCATGAACTGTACGTATGGAGAAATGGAACGCCAGAACGCGATTTCACTTTGCTGAAACGATTATCTAAAAATAATCTTTCGTAGAAGATTGCGGAGTCAAAGTTGCAGGTTAACCACGCGCTTTTTTTTTTCGTTTGTAGTCGAAATAGGAATATCGTGTACTGATATGAGATTCTGGCGGTACGCTACAGCTGTGTGATCTGCATGTCCCATCCAAGACGCTTGCGCCCAAGCACTAGTGGTCCTGGCCGCCGATTGCGTGGGACTCCCAAGCCGCTTACTATGCCTCAGAATTGTGCACGTCATTGCGATCAGGCGGTATGCATCGAGCCCACGACCACTAATCTGAACCGCAAGTTGGGCAAATCGAGATTGTCAGCAATATGTGCTGAAGTGAAATAACTACGAGAACCGCAGGGCTTGGCTGTTCTCAAGAGATGAATGGCCACAAGCACAGCCCTAAGAAGCTCACTTAAAACCGGCCACAACATTTGCATCAAGGACAACAGCACGTAAAGGACCATCTACCTTAATAGCAGACGACCAAAAGACACTAAACCATCATCTCTAGAAAAGACTCCCTGAGCATATGATTACAGTACATGTATGTCTCTTCGCGTTAGTGCAGACATCCGCCCCAATAGCGGACGACCAGAAGACACCCATCAGCTGCAGTAAATGCTCAGTGAGTATGATAACAGAGGATGCATGTCTCTTTGCATTGGCGCAACCTTCTACCCCAATAAAGGAATACCAGATGCGACCCATAAACTCCAGCAAAAGCCCCGTTGCCATGGTCACGGAGCACGCATGCCCCTTCTCAGCGCAACCATCCACCCTAATAGTAGACGACCAGAAGACATTCACCCATCAGCTCTAGCAAAAGCTCCGTGCGCAGGATCACAGAACAGAGGCTGTTGGAAAATGCACCTCTCTTCTCCTTGGCACTACCATCTATCCTGAGAGCAGACGACGACGAGAAGTCACTCACCCATCAGCCGTAGTAAAACCTCCGTGAGCAGGATCACAGAGCATGCATGCCCTTCTCCTTCGAGCAACCATCAACCCCACTAGCAGACGACCAGAAGGCACTCACCCATCAGCTCTAGCAAAAGCTCCGTGAGCAGGATCACAGAGCAGAGGCTGTTGGAATGCATGTCCCTTCTCCTTGGCGCATCTAGGCAGTGCGAGCCTCAGTGTCCACTGTCCTCCAGCAGTGGATCGTCGCCGGTTCGCCGGCGTATCCCATCCAGGAGCCGAAGAAGCCGCTGCCGCCGGCGGAGCCGCTGCCTCCTTGGCCCGAATCCACCCGAGGACCGTAAGCGCACATGCACAGCCGGTGGGAGAGGGAGAGAACTCGAACCGCGAGCTCAAACCCCCAAAACCCGACGGACAACCACGCCACGGGACGCACTCCTCGGGTCAGCGGCGGGGTGGATGCCTGCGTCGACGCGAACTTGCCCGAACAGCGGCCAACTTTGTATCATCCGACTCATAGTAGTTGCAGGGTGCCGGCGACGGCGCCAAGAGCCGAGCGCTGCTAATCGCAAGATGGGCGGTACACATGGTGGTTGCGCGGCCGTCGGGACACGATGCGGCGAGCTTGCCGGAGGGACCGGGCTGGCTGCGAGCCCTGGTGGCGCTTTGCTGGGATGGGCTCCGACTCGCCCATTGCCGTGCCTTAGGGGAGGCTGCCGCCGCTACTGCCGCCGCTGACGCTGCGTTCCCCCTCCAGCGTCACAGCGCTAGCGCCGGCAGGGAGGAGCTTTGTCGCGCGCCGGTGGAGACGCGGTCTTTTCGAAGTGGGACCTGAGCCACGCCGTGCTTCGATCGGTGGTTGCGACGCCGGGTCCGGTGAGGCAGCGCCATCTTTAGGCGGAGTTGGCAGGATGTCGGCGTAAGGCGGGCCTTGCTTCGTTTGAGGACAGGGAGGAAGGGTGTGTGTGTGTTGGGGGGGGGGGGGGGGGGGGGGGCTACGAGGTAAGCACAGTTCAATCCCCCCCCCTTTCCTTTCCCGCCCACACATTCAAGAGCGACGAAGGGAATCATTTTCCTCCTTTTGACTCTGACTTTTTTCGAACTGCTTGGTCTATACCCAACGGTCTGCCAATGTCCTGTTCTGTGCCAAAGAGCACACCTTGTGTAAACATTTGTACATTGATTAAAGAGCTTCGGCAACGTCTGGAGTAATGTCTAGCAGTTTGGTTTGTTCGAGGAGCAGATAAGAGTCTGGACTTTCGTTTTCTCGTGTTTCTCAACATACGATCGTATCGTCCGCTACGATCACGGGGCCTACCGGGTGCGGTGTCTTGTTGTGCCCGAACCGGAGTCCCCTGTTCGTAAACCAAAATCTCCTGTCTCATCACATACCGCGCGAGGAACCCCTCAGGGGTTCGTGGTGTCAGAGACCAACACGCCATGACGCCGCGTTGGTCGAGAACACGGTTGACACGGTGTTCAGAATCACAGGAGGAGCCCTGGAGGAGCAAAAACGAGAGGTCACAGAGCCTATCCGGTAGTGACATGATCCCCCAGAGATGTCGCCGATGCACGAGTTGAGAGGTGCCGAAAACTTTAATATTTGTTATTTTTTAAAATAAAAACTAGCTCACGGAAGCAGAAATGGTTTTCTGTTCTTGGATCTAGAAATGACCGAGACCAACCCCCACAATTATTTGGCCGAAGTTCGAAAATCGTTGCACCGCCCCTTTAAGCTTGCGGTATTCCCACGGTGGTATTCCTCCCAAATTCGCAAAGTCACAGGCACCTTATCAAGGGTCTTTAACGCTTGTCTGTGTCGCCGGTTAACCTCTTGTCGCTCTTGGATGCGTCGCTTGATTTCACCATCCTAGCACGGTACAAGTTTTCTCTTTCCTCTAAAGCCTTTTACGATTGAATATTTTGCGATGGCTATTCGAAGTTTTTGCTCGTAATCACCATAGCTGAGGGGCGTTGATGCGTCGAGCATTTTCATCAAATGTTTTTTACGACATCATCTATATATTCTTCGCGTAGTTAAGCCGTAACTTTGTGCTGGGAACTATTCCTAGTTCTTTCTGTCTCATTATCTTGCCGTTGCAAGCTGAGATGCACCTCGCCACCTCTCGGCAGGAATGCAAACCAGTACGGCCTCTAGGCGGGCGCTGTGGTACCCGCGTGTGACGTGGTCGTAAGTATAGACGAGGTCCTGGCTTTGGCGACATAGCCCCAGAATGTTGTTCGCCAATATAGTGTGGTAACTGTGGTTAAGCGTAACTGCAGTTAAGTGTGCCCGCGTAACAACGGTATTACTCCCTGTAAAGGAAAACAGCTTTGACGGTGCAAAATGAACCTGCCACAACCTCGCTGTCTCCACGTGGGAACAGTGACACAGCATCGCAGCCTATTCCAACGTGTGACTATAGTACACACCTTTCACTGTACAGCACAGTGTGCAGCTTTGCAGCCATCACGAGCGTGTTCGTTGCCTTCCAATGCGAGCTAGACATGAGGGCCATAAGCACGAACTCTCAAACTCTCAAGGTGGCACCTGCCAGAAGCTCCATGGCAAAGCGGTTTCCGGGAAAGGAGATTGACGGCAGTATGAAACGCATACAGTATTATCTGGCTTCTATTACGGGCTCCATAAAGGCACATAGCCATGGAGTTCAGCAAATGCGCTTCTTTTATTTTTGCTCTGACATAAGAAGTTTAAAACGCTGTTTAAATGTTAAGGTAGGAGAAAAATAAGGTAACGAAAGATCGCGCAAAACATCGTTTACTATAACAGAATGTCACATACCACAGCTCAAAATTTTCAACAACGATAACAAAGGCGCATGGGAGTGCTGTGACAACCAGCGGAGAAATTAAAAAAAAAAGAAAAACGCATTTGGTTGGGTACTTTCTACTTTGCACTAATCAAGATTATTCCCGTCGTCGAAACAAATGGGGACGTTGACAGCAGCACCGAGTCCGTCAGTATTTTTGCGACTGGACCACAACTGATTCCTCGTGCACACGTCATCGCAGCGGAATTTGCTGAACCACTTCCTCTCGGATTAGCACAAGGACAGTAAGCAATTCCGAATACGCCACATGAGATCACAGTTTGCTGGTAGACCACGACCCACAATGTGCATAATTCATGCGAGGAACAAAGCATCACTGCAGAACACTGCAGAAAGGGGCTAAGTAAGCCATCAATTTGGAACCAAACCCTTGGTGATGGGTTCGACCGTAGGTTGGGAACTATCTAGATACGTCGATGCAGTTCTAGAGAACGACGCCCCCGTCGACACCTGTCGACTGCTCTTGTGCTCGGCGCAGCAGCGACAGCACTCTATGTCCTCCCCTACACAGGACCGGACGTCCTTGAGGGCTTCCTCATACAAGGATATTTGACCGAGCAGCAAGTGGTACGAGGCAACCGTGGGCTCGTCGTCGTCCTGGCAGATGCGGGCCGCCATGCACACCATGACTCCGACCACGAGTACGACACCAAGGTAGACAAAGAGGTCCACGCAGGTGCTGTGGTTGCTGGCCGCTCGCCGTGGCTGCTGCCCGACGCAGGTGCTGACGTTGTTAGGATTCGATTCGTCAGGCGTGCAGGTCGGTGCTTCCAGTTTCATTGTTCTTGGTGGTTACGGGCAGCGGGGCAGACGGCGCCCGATCTGACACGGAAAAACTTCATCGTCTTCTTATGGAGGTGGACATGACGCACCTCAGAGCGCGTGGAGCGAAAGCTCGCGCTGCCGAAACCAAGATAACCTATACTTCGTTTCAGCTTGGGTCCAGACGCAGCCGATGCTACAAGCGCGAGCTCCGGGCTTCCAGCGTCCCTGCCAAGCACGCGCGCTCGTACAGTAGAGGCACTGTTCAGGGCCACACGCTCGTGCTTGTAGCATCGGCTGCGTCTGGACCCAAGCTGAAACGAAGTATAGGCCAACGCCTCCTGTACTAAGTACAGGAGGTTAAGCCTGGTTCAGACAGTTGCGTTTGACTGCGTTTGACTGCGTTGCGGCAGCGAGAAACCAGGACATCCCTGTTGCTTATATCGCGTGCCAAGATGATTCCTTGAATTGGATTCCACGCTTCATACGAAGCACAGATGTGCCGGTGACTCTCTTTCGGTTCTCCACGCACCGCAGTCAAACGCACTCAAACGCAAGTGTCTAAACCGGCCTTTAGGCTGAGTTCCAAAATTTACTCGATCCGACAGCGGAGTAAAGGTTTCGTACAGTGGCGTTTCAAGACTTGCTCGAGCTTACTCGATGACGTCAGAACTCGCGTTCCAGAAGCAGGTTGTTTACTCCGGGGTAATTACTCACGGTATACCCTCCTTGATCCGGGGGTAACGTCGGAAGAAATCGAGTAAATACGTCACGTGATCTGTTCGTCGTCTTCTTTCTGCGCCGACAGCCGTCAAAGCTCGCTTGCTCCGTTGGCTTTGCTGGCGGACGTTCGAAATGACAAAGAATGAGGTGCAGCGATTTCTGTGTGGTTATTGCGATTTACTGTTTTCAACGCAGGAATTGACTGCATTGCATCCAGACCGTGCACCTTCTCCGGAAAGGTATGCTTGTTATTATCAGAGTGCGAGCGTAAACAGGAGCTTCTCCGCATCCTCGTCCTCGGCGGGAATACCGTATTCTCACATTCAAGGCTGAAAATGTTCAAACGCAGTAAGTGATGAGGTAGTATTTTTGTTTCCCCCAGAGTGTGCGTAATGAGAGGATAACGCTTGTAAAGCAGTGAAGGCTTCGAAGATTTCATGTATATGATCAGTCAACAACCCCTCCCCATCTCTCTCCTCTTTGTGATTTTGTAATCATATTCGCGTGAAAGCGAACGTAAGTTACGTATCACTCTTGAGAAAGCCCCCTGCGCTGTACCGCTACACCGTGTGGAAAGCAATTTCTGCAAAACGTAATCGGTGCAAATTACAATGCGTGGAATATGTGCATTTAGGGCACCTGGACTAAGAATTACAGCGATCGCGCTGATTAATAAACACAAATGTTTGATGTCTATCTGTAAGGAGTAAGTAATTTTGATCTCAATGTACAGAGCAAAAGGAAGGTGAGTAAAAGGAGCTGGTGGATACACCTCAGAAAACACCGCGTCGCCATTAATATTATCGTCTCTTCGAGTGCTTTCTTCATGATCAAAAGGATCGTCTGCTATTTTCTGCCATCGCTGTTGTGTTTTCTTTTTGCCGTAGCCCAAGACGAAGCCAATCCACGTAGTATCCAGGTGATTACTCCGGCCATTCCGAAATCGAGTCGCGGATCGTTTACTCGCGATGTCACCTGGTATAACCCGCTGACGTGGGAGACAGGTTGTAGCGCCAAAGCGCAAGACTTAGAGCGGTGGCTCAGGCAACGTCAGGGGCTAATGACGTCTTCAGCGTGCGACAACCATTGCGAAGACAGTCGTCAGTGGTTGGATTGCACGATTTGGCGTTCCATCATCTATTTCTACCGACAGAAGCGCACAGTTCGAATCTCGTTTGTTTAACGAGATCATGACTCTTATCGGGTCCTCCCGAATTCGAACAACAGCTCACCATCCCGCTGCTAACGGCCTGGTAGAAAGATTCCATCGTACGCTCAAGGCCGCACTAAGAGCACACACCGACCCGAACAACTGGAGCACACTGCTTCCCATCGTGCTTCTAGGCCTCCGCATAACGTTCAAGCCAGACTTGGGATGCACATGCCGAAGACCTGGTCTATGGGCAGTCACTTCGCCTCCCAGGAGAAATGTTCGTGACGTATCTTAGTTTTACCGTGCCCGATCCTTTCAGCTATGCCACCCAGCTTCGAGAAGTTATGCAGAACCTGAGTGTCACCCCAACAAGGCATCACGACCGTCATCCGACGTACGTATGCGACGAGTTAACCTCGGCCACACATATATTCTTGCGTCGAGACGCAGTCAGAAAACCTCTCCAACAACCATACGAGGCCCTTTCAAGGTCCTCGAAAGGCGCAACAAGTTCTTCGTTCTGGACTTGAACGGGCGTCATGACACCATCTCCGTCGACCGCCTGAAGCCTGCTCACATTGAACCGTTGTCCTCATCCAGCCTACACCCTCTACATTGACCGTCTTCATGCCAGCCATCGGCACCATCCCTGCGAGCCACCGAGCGTCAGCATCATCGCTCCGTCTCTTGGGCACAACATCGCCCTATATACCGACTCCTCTAGGGGAGATAGGAGAGGGAGCCCCTTGTAGCGCCAAAGCGCAAGACTTAGGGCGGTGGCTCATGCGACATCTGGGACTATCGACCTTTCCAATGTTTACGAATCCACAGCCCAGCGTGCGATCTCCACAGCTCAGCACGCGCGTGTGCGTCGCTCCGGAAAGCGAGCAAAGCACGCGCCATACGCACGAACACTGGAAATGGCACCGGCCATACGCTCTTTCTTAGAAAGGTCTATACTTCATCTCACCTTAGCGTGGACTAACTGCGAAGGTTATGCAAGCGCGAGCGGCTAGCTTTAACTGCCTTGACTTGAACACTTGCTGCACGAGCGCTCGTGCAGTCGCCGAGGCTTCATACAAAGCAACTAGCTCGCGCTTTTAGCACGCGTGGCTAACAATAATCCATGCTAAGGTGAGACGAAGTATAATGACGTCTTCAGCGCGCGACACGAGCAGCACCGGCGGAACCGAGCTCGTTGCTCGGACAGAACGGCACGAGCCTGGCAACGATCGACGGTGCAGCAGGGCGGTATCAGCGGAGCCCCATTTTTATGTTCTTTTCAGTTTATTCGTGGTTATAAAGATCAGTTAAGTTGATTTCCATCGACGCACGTCTTTCCTGACCGCCACAAGGTTACTCGGGTAAGGTTTGGAACATAGCCCTAGTGTCACTAAATAATCTGTCAGAGTACCGCATTCCCATTCTCTTAAGGGGATCGGTGGCCGAGTTGGCTATAGTCTGATACAAGATAAGAACGACAGGACGTAGCTCCTCCCACAAAACCTTATCACCACTTCCAGGGCTATACCTCCGCACAACAAACTAGTTCGAGCAAAATCTTTTGTGCACGCTTACTGTTCTTTCCTCAATAATAAATTCAAACATCAGGACTTGCCCAAGCCCAAGCTCCGAGTGTCCCGTCATAGTCTCGTCGTCGTTCTTTTCTTCTAACACTCCACCACCTAGCGCCGCTCACGAGCGGCTACCGCCCTGTCCACTGACACCCGCAGCCCTTCTGTTACAACTGTCGCAGTAAGATGCTTCAGTAAAAGCGTTGTCTTGCATTTGAGAAGACGAAACGCTGGAAAGGAGCAACTGTTTCGCCTGCACGCTCGGCGATCGCGGTATAGAGCACCTTACGTGGGCGCTGCCATCTTCAAAAAAGTTCGTTATGACGTCACGAAAAAGACGCTGGTGCATTGGCTCGCGTGGTGATACCACTTCCTTTGAGCGGCACTTGCCGCTGTCTTTCTTAAGTTGTATCAGACTACAGCGCACAACAACTCGGATCATGCACGTGCAGCGATAGCTCGCGCTGCAGAATCCAGAATCCTGGGCTCAATCCCCAGCCCTGCCCATTTCCATCTGGATGAGCACCGTACCGGCATGCGGGCGTGTATCACTACTGCGTGACGGTGATGCACGTTAGAGACCCCAGGCTAGCGGTTGTACTGCACTGACTAAATTTCTCATCTACAGCTGGGAGACTCGTCGCCCGTTGAGGCAGACCAAGTTCTAGGCTGTATAAACATACACACAATCCAATTTTTTCCATTCTCTTAATGCTTTGCCGACAACAGTCCCACTCTATAGCCGTTGTCTTTATTTCCTGTGGCATCACTGGACGGCAGCAATCACGTGCGCCGTCACTATCATTATTATTTTTGTCTAATCGCCACCATTAGCCGCCATATTGGGTCCAGCCAGCTTCTGCTGCAACGCTCCGGGTCGCTTCTCTACCACTTAGAGCCGTGGCGCAAGCATTTTCACGGAATCCCATCTTAACGTTCCGTGTTTCGCGACTCCCATATGCCTGCTGCGCTGTGCCTTCGGGTGCCGAAGCAGGTCAGAGAACGGCAAAATACTCTTCCGCTTCCCGCGTCAGGCAAGAACGCTAATCTGAAGTGGAGGAGTGTTTGGCTTGCCATTAGTAGCGATGCCTCAATGTCCTTCTGTTTAGGGTGATGCCACCTTTGTGAGTACCCGATGCCGACAGCACGCGCTCACAGAGAAAATACAAACGAAATCGCCGGAAACGAAATGTCGCCGTAGCATCAGGTCTGCGCCACGAGCGCGTGCAGGTCCACGCTCGTTTTCACGTGCTGCAGAACAAAAGCTACTAAAGAAGAATTGGAAACAAAATGGCCAGATGTCATCACCCCAAGCAAAGCGCACATGAAGGCACCCCAGCCACTAGATAAACGAAAGAATTCCAAGCACACTGCAGAAGGCAAGCGTTGTGAGGTGAGTGCATTTCACTGGCCTCCTCCGGGTATTGCTCGTCGCCTTGCAGCCGATCAGGCTGCTTCGACAGAGCTTTGTTAAGCACGAAAGATGCTTGGAAGAACGGCTGCTTCTGAATGAGAATTATGTTGCAGGTCTTTTTATTCAAATTACTTCGCTTCGTACGAAGCGTTAAAAAAATGGAAGGAGTATGTTTTGCATGCAAAATTCGAAACACAGAATGTCCGGGTGACTCATAACGGAATTTAAGCAAACAGTCTTGTGTGAATGGGCACTCAGGCGGTTGTCATTTGAGTTTTTTTAATTTATTTTTTATGACATTGGTGTTTTCCTTTTTGTGGTACAAAAACACGAATGAAGCCTTGACAGCACGGTCTTAGATAGGTATGCCACTTGATACCCCGAGTGAATGATATGCATTTTGCTGCTCATGTAGAATGAATGATGACACACACATCCTTGGTGTTTGCGGTTTAGAAAGTCATTGATTTCATATCAAGCCATTCTCGTAACGCATCGACAGTTCCATTTGTCTGCATTAACCATTTACAGAGATAGCGTCGACGGCTAACTGCCTTGAGAATCGTCATGGGGAAATCATTGGTGAACTTCGCTGCAAGCTTCATCTGGCCAGCAAAGCAAATGTCAAGCTATCACAAGGGCTTGATACTATATTTCAATTTATCCTGTTCCTGTCCATTGCTGAACATCTTGTATGCGGTTGTAAATAAATCAATGAAATGCTTCTGCACTTACACGACAGTCATTGAAATGCTCAAAAAGCGTGAACAAATAAATGCCAGCACCTTAATATGATGACAGAAATAAGCGGCTAAGCTCTAAGCAATAAAGTTCGCCACTGCAATGGGAACACGGCACAGACCACCCTCGTCGAGTTAATTATTGGTGTTTCTGGATATTTAGACGGTGATTTGGGACACATCACAAAATGAGATATTTTACCAGTGATGCCAGGCTATTTCCTTGCATTGGTAGCCACGCTTAATAGGAAGCACAGATTTCCCGGTGACTTTTCGTAACGTAAAGTAACGTAACGTAAGAAAACGGGTCTGTGTGAACCAGCCTTAATGATTGCACGAGTCCAGCTAGACCGCAATGTAAATGATGTCGCAAATGATTTAAAGCGGCTATCCACAGCGCCACACACTTTCCTGAGAGTCTTTTCGACAACGCCAGCGACACGGTATGCGTACAGTTATGGTACAGTGTACTATGGAAGGGTCCAAAATGGCGACACGGATATGGATGAATTTGAGCGCCACGGAGCGTGGGAGTTTCGGTACTCTGGAAACCCATTCAGTAACTCTAGGATAACCAGGGGTCATGGGTTCAATTTTTAATTTAATCAATACTACTAGTGTCAACAACAACAATAACAATAACAATAATAACAACAATAATAATAATAATAATAATAATATTGATAATAATAATATTAATAATAATAATAGTTGTAATGGTAATAATGTTTCTTGCAGGTACTTTAAAAAGCCTCTGACACGCCAAAGAATTTTTTTTATGCTAGGCGTTGAAATGGCATATCAGGACATTACAAAAAAATCGTTTCACAATAGAGTTGCGTAGTTTTTTTATAAAAAAATAAAAATACGAGGCCCAATTCAAAGTTCCCGCCGTACACTGTGACGTAACAGTGTACCGCAAGGTGTCGGGGCGGTCAGAAGGGAGGCATCGGCCTACGTCACTAAAAGTGGGTTTGCCGGAAGTCACTTGAGTTTCACTCCTCGTGCTCTCCGCGACCGTGCCTAAGACTTTATTTTTTATTTTTTATCCTGCTCTTTGTACGAGCGATCGTAAAAAACGAAGTTTCAGTTCCACTAGCTCTTTATCGCAACACCGTTGGTTATTTTGCGTACTGTAAAAGTTGAGGACGAAGAGTCAGTGGATCGACGTGATGGAGGTCAATGATGAAAGCGTTGCGAGTACAAGCCAGTGTACCAGTGCATGCCGTCAGTCCGACAATAAAGAGCTATACTGAACGCAAAACAAGCTATCAAGTTTTGAAAAAAAATTTTAGAAACGCTCGCAGAAATAGGATTGCTAGCATTCGACACGCCCACGATCGCATTGCTGAAGGTTCAGAACACCGAGGTTGTTGAATCATCGGATACTCTCCAAGGCTGAAGATGCCAGCCGTCTAAAGAATACGAACTGGTGAGTTCACCAAGCACAAGTAAACGTCGAGCATAAAGTACGTGTTTTTTCTAGAACATGAGTAGAACTTGTGTACTCAGGTACACATGCGGCCGATGTACAGGGTGAAACAAGGAGACGGCAGGCTCTTTAAATCGACCGGAAAATTCGGTTTCTTAACCTATCGCGCTACGACTTTGTGCAGCGTTGCCCACAGATGGTGCATTTTTTTGGTAAAATTTGCAAAGTGCCAACTTACCTGAGGAAAAAGTAAAGAAAGAAAAGGCTTAGCTCCAATGGAAACGCAGCAACGCCACCGGTCTGCAAACAACACGGCGCCGTTCCGCACGGGAGACAAGAGATGGCGCAAGCGGTCGCGACGCCAACTGCCGCCAACGAACGAGCAGACGACGCCGAGAGCCGGCGTCTTTAGCAGACAAGCAACTGCAGTTCCTTGTTGTTACCGCGCCTGTTTTTGTTTCTGCGACTGTCGCCGCCTGCGGAACGCGAGCCGCTTTTGAATCCAAAGGATCGTCTGCTAAAGTGCCGGCTCTCGGCGCCGTATGCTGGTTCGTTGGCGGCGTTCGTTGCGCCATCTCTTGTCTCCCGTGCGAAAGGGCGCCGTGTCGTTTGCAGACCGGTGGTGTCGCTGCGTTTCCATAGGAGCTGATGCCTTTTTCTTTCTTTACTTTTTTCCTCAAAAAGTTCGCTCTTTTGCAAATTTTACAAAAAAAATGCACCATCTGTGGGCAACGCTGCACAAAGTCGTAGCGCGATAGGTTAAGAAACCGAATTTTCCGGTCGATTTAAAGAGCGTGCCGTCTCCTTGTTTCACCTTGTATGTCTCTCGGAAATGCATGCAGTGTGATCTCTTCTTCAGTTGCTGAAATACCGGGACAGTCCCTCACACAGCACCTTCTAGGCATTGTAGTTGATCACGTCAATTCACTGACTCCGCTTCTATTTTCACAGCAACATTAAGCGATGAAAAGCAAAGAAACCTTGTCTGCTTGGATCGCTCGTGGAAATGCGGAAAATAACAAAAATATTTAAAAAAATATTACACGCGTTTGCGGTAAGCACGAGGAGGGATACAACTCACATGGCTTCCGGCGATGCCTTTCAGAGCCGTTTATGCCTCCGTATCAAACGACTCTGCCTCCCTTCTGACCGCCCCGACACCTTGCGGTACACTGTTACGTCACAGTGCACGGCGGGAACTTTGAATTGGGCCTCGTATTTCTATTTTTTATAAAAAAACTACGCAACTCTATAGTGAAACAATTTTTTTGTAATGTCCTGATATGCCATTTCAACGCCTAAAACGAAAAAAAAAATTTTTTTTTTGGCGTGTCAGAGGCTTTTTTATGTTGCTATAAAGGTAGAAGAAGAGGAGTCAGTGAATTGACGTGATCAACTACAATGCCTAGAAGGTGCTGTGTGAGGGACTGTCCCGGTATTTCAGCAACTGAAGAAGAGATCACAGTGCATGCATTTCCGAGAGACATACGTCGGCCGCATGTGCACCTAGTAAACAAGTTCTACTCATGTTCTAGACAAAATACGTACTTTGTGCTCGACGTTTACTTGTACTTAGCACACAAACCAGTTCGTATTCTTTAGACGGCAGGCATCTTTAGCCTGGAGAGCATCCGATGATTCAACGACCTCGGTGTCTGAACCTTCAGCAATGCGATCGGGCGTGTCGTATGCTAGCAATCCTAATTTCTGCAAGCGCTCTAACTATTTTTTTTCAAATCTTGATAGCTTGTTTTGCGCCCAGTATAGCCCTGTATCATCGGACTGACGGCATGCACTTGTACACTGGCTTGTACTCGCAACGCTTTCATCATTGACCTCCATCACGTCGATCCACTGACTCTTCGTCCTCAAATTTTACAGCACGCAAACTAACCAACGGTGCAGCGATAAACAGCTAGTGGAACTGAAACTTCGTTTTCTACAATCGCTCGTACAAAAAGCAGAAAAAGAAATCTTAGGCGCGGTCGCGGAGAGCACGAGGAGTGAAACTTACGTGTCTTCCGGTGAACCCACTTTTAGTGACGTAGGTCGATGCCTCCTTCTGACCGCCCCGACACCTTGCGGTACACTGTTACGTCACAGTGCACGGCGGGAACTTTGGATTGGGCCTCGTATTTATTTTTTATAAAAAAACTACGCAACTCTATAGTGAAATTTTTTTGTAATGTCCTGATATGCTATTTCAACGCCTAGCATGAAAAAAAATTTTTTTTTGGCGTGTAAGAGGCTTTTTAAGTATATCGATGTATAGTAACGAGACCATAAAAGCCGTAAAAGCTTGTAGGACTTGTCCCTAGAAATATTAAATTCAATGCACAGCTAGATCAAAATATGAAAAGGCTGAAAGCCCGAACGCGTTACGCAAGAAATATGTACAAGCAGGGGACTACGGCACAAGACGCAGAGTTCACAGTAAGTGAAAAAAGAAATCAAAAGAAAATTGTATCGGCATGTTAAAGCTGCATTATGTGACTGAAAAAAAAGCTTTTTATTTACGTTTCAAAGCTCCTCGAGATCTGACATCTGTTAGCGCAGAGGAAAGATCGTTAAAAATGTGAAGTACTTAATAAGGACGGATCCATTTCCTAAAATGCTTATTGATGCGCATGCATCGCTGTAAACGGTGTCCATTTCGAAGGGTACGACATACATTGTTGGAGTTCTTAAACTCTCTATACCAGTAGTGTCTGAATATGACAGTTTGCCGAAATAGTGCTCGAAATGCAGGTAGAGACAGGTCGTAAAAGAGGTTATCAGATGAACGGATACTCGAGCCATATGCTACGCTTCGCAAAATACCAACAAGAGTTCACTTTAGAGTCTAATTGGTCCGTGCACTGCCCGACTACAGTTATCCCATAGCGAAGTATGCTAAAAACGAGCGCATGCACCAGTAGTCTTCTGGTTGACATCGCAAAGAAATATTCGCAACTTGTTGAGAGTCCAGGAAGAAGTTCGTAGCTTTGTGAGAGTCCCATGATAGGTCACAATCAAATTGGATTCCTAAATATTCTGTGGCGTTCACATAATTGATTGGTACACAGTCGCAAGATACACAGTTTGACTCGTGCAAAAAGACTGGTTTGTCTAAGATAATTGATTTTAATGGACTATGAAATCATATTATAGTTCCATTTTTTATAGCATTGATCCGGATGCCATTGTCCGAAATCCAATTCATCATCCGTATTACATCTGACTGAAGCAAATCAACGGCGTCATAGTAACGTATATGACTTGACAACACAACAATATCATCGGCGTATTGGAATCACTTTACAGAACTTTACCGCCTGCGGTAGGTCGTTGACATAAGTATTGAACAGAAGAGGTGACAATATCGAGCCCTGCGGAACGCCAGCCTTAAGGGAGATTTTTGGACTGCGAGTTCCAGATATAGAAACGAACTGCATACGATTTGACAAAAAGCTTTGAACTAATGCGTAAGAATGGCTTTGGAAGCCAATGCTGTACAGCTTACTTTAAATAACTTTATGGGACACAGAGTCAAAAGCCTTAGAAACACAGAGAAAAAGCGCACACGTGAAAGGGTTGTGTTCAAACACACTGTGAAGCAAATCGAAAAAACCTTCATGCAAGGATTGTGTGCCTTTTCCCATAATAAACCCGTACTGCCGTGGCGACAAAATATCAAATTTAACTTGAGACGTTGTCATTGTCAAGAAATTGTGTTTTTCTAACAGCTTCGCCAATGAAGTCAAGATGGAGATGGGTCGATAACTTTCCACATTCACATGATCTCCATTTTTATATAAAGGCTTGACGATTGCCGTTTTCAGATCTTTAGGAATAGTACCAGATGCTATAACACCGTTCAATATGTTCAGGATTAGACTCTTCGGTGACCTACAGTTTCTACGCAAATCGTCTGTCCGCACATTATCAGTCCCGGGAGATCAGCCAAGTTTGAAACTAAGCAGCCTACTATATAGTCCTTCCTCTGTTATTTCAGAAAGAAAGGCGAATGCCGCGTTTTTCAAATTTACCGCTGCGTGACGAAGTTCACTATTTCGTGAGACACTTGATGTATTTCCGAAATGAACATTAAATGCCTTAGCCGCGGACTGTTTGCTACCAGGAAAATACTTTGCAATCGTTTCATCGACACAACGTTTTCGCACTGTGTCCACCGCGCCGTTCATTAACAATAGACCAGGTGACGCGAGAACAGGGTGTAAGAAAGACAGGTGGGGAAACGGCCCATAGAAGCCTATCGCAGCGCCGTGACCGGATTGTGTTCTCGTCTGCTTGCGGGTACCCCCGATTTGCGACAGATGGCGCTGCGGCGAGAGGAAAGAAATTGGAATCGGATTTGCATGGAACTCTATGGGAGAGTGCGCAAAATAAACCGAGACCACGATAGTCCTCTATTGAAAATCCACGAAAAACCATTTCCGTCAGTTTAGCCGGTCGCCACCGGTCGCCCATCCGGGGTGAGGGTTCGGGGTGCTCCACATAGATGGCGCCACAGAAAAAGAGAAAACCGAGGGGGACACAATCCGGTCGCTCATTTGGCTCTCGTTTCCCACCTCTCTATCTTACACCCTGCGCGAGAATCAAAACGTGAGTAAACTAGCTTCTGTTTAACATAGTTACGCTTAGCTGAGCGAATGAGTGCAGTTACTCGGTTTCGTTCAATTTTAAATTTGATCCGATTATTCAGATTATCGCGAGAGCGACGACAGCGCATCCACAAGTGCTCTTTGTACTTAATTGCGGAGATTATATGATTACTCAACCACGTGTCTTCCGTGTGATACGTTTTTACGGTAATAACTTTTTTACTGCATCCTATAAAATTTTGCCATATCTGTATGAATTTTAAGTGAAGTTCTTTGATTAGAAGATCGCCTTATATGATGTCCCAGTCATAACCAGAAGTTTGTTTCTCGAAAATATGTTTATCGACAACTTCTATTTGTATTTTTTAGGGTAGGCATATATAGGAGGCATATCTGAAATCAACTGAACCGCGGTGAAGTAGTGGTCCGCAAGTTTCTGTGCAATTACAGCAGATTTAACTGAAAGCCCGTAGGCTAGCACATTGATGTGATCTATAGAGGAAGAAACCAAAACCAAGAGCCCTTTGAAAAATTATTTTACCGAATTCTGAAAGAATATTTAGGTAGTCATTTATGGTTGTCTTCGAAGGTTTTAAAGTGTCTATGTTTATGTCGCCGACTACGCAAAGCTGTTCTGCGGCACTGAGATCAGCTAGACATGACCTCAGTTCAGCTAGGAAAGACGAAACACTATCACAAGGAGGGCGATAGCCGGTAGCTAAAGTTGCCGAGTATATTGAGTTGGAGATTTTTAAGACGATACACTCTGCGTGAGTAGATGGAACAGTCAGAACTTCTGTAACCCATGATTCTTTCACGAATATTGGGATACCACCAGCTGTTCTATCCGAACAGGTACGGAAGAATTCTCGATACCGAGGAAGGGAAAAAGATCAACAGATATAGAGGACACATTTATCTCAGCTAGAACCCAAACGTCAGCAAGATCTTTCAAAGAGGTGGCGATAATGCACAATTGGCCCCAATACTTCCTAGCACTCCAAATATTTATGTGAAAGAGGGTAAACCTATTAATTGTAGAGTCAAAGATTAGGATTAGAATCGTATACCTGCGTGCAGTCGTGTGTCACTGAGGGGCGATGTGTGATGTGTCTCTTCTCCGTGACTCCAGGCTGGTGGTGGTACTGCAACTTGTAAAATTACTCATCTCTCAGTTCATTTCAATCTCGCGATTATTATCTGGCACACTACACTCACACTGTCTATACATCTAGCGTCTAATTTGTTTGGATTGATCGATGCGTATATTCGCACCCTAACTACAGCGGACGCTCTTATAAATCAACCAAAAGTAAATTCGCTATTCACTATAGTGCATTATCCGAGGGAGCGCCTGCAGCCAATGGGCGAGCTCCGGTATGGTGAAAGTAGCCTGCCAAGAGAGTCAGTAGCCTGGCCGTTACGAGAGGAAAGGCCGCAGAATCGTAATCGGTAATCGTTACCGCCAGTTGGAGTGTCTACATATATACACCACTTTGGCGGAGTCGTGTCGCTCTAAGGAAATGAAGCGCTCGCATGCATGCACAGCTTATATCGGCGGTCAATGTACAGGAGCGTTTTCTTTATTGTCATAGAAAGTTGTCCCAAGTAGAGAAAGCCTGAATTCAATGACTATCTCGCTTTCTTCTCTCCTCTCTACCCCCCCCCCCTTAATTGGATCATCCTCGATAA
>JAZHYW010042833.1:0-19891 GCA_037355805.1 Ixodes ricinus
GCATGTGATTCCATTTCACAAAGTACTACTCAACAGCTCTACGTCTTCGGATTCGCGAAATGTTGAATATTATTTGTGTAATCTTAATTTAAACATCAGCTGATACCGAAACCGAAACTTCGGTTGCGTCAGGCAACATTGGTCTCGTGTCCTCAGAGTCATGGCCACGTCATGTCGAACCACGTGGTCTGGTGACGTTCGCAGGGGCGAGGTACAGGATACGCGACGCGGGCAGGTCGCTTCGCATGGCGTGGATGGTGATGGCCCGGGGGAGAGGGGGAAGGGGAGAACACGAAAGAGGAGAGGGAGGAGCGGAGAAACCGGACATGCGATAAACGCGCAGGGCAGCGCAAACTAGCGCATCCGCGTTACGGTGATCACGTGGACGCCGTAGAGCCAACACCGGGAGGAGAAACTCATGACGTCATCGTTCAATTTCGCTCTGAGAAGTAAAAACAACCAAAACGTGAGAATGACGTAGTCATGCCTTTGGCGTAGTGGTTCAACGTTGGCCGCTCCAACCCCGCCGCATTGACTGCGCTGACGATTGCGCCTCACGTCGCACGCTAGAGTTGGCAGATTTCGGCGACTTGGCTCGTTTGAAAGTTTGCTGGCCAGTTTAATAAATATATAGACGGAATTAGATCGTAATATTTGACATGGGGTCTTCCTATATGATACTGAAGAGGGCTGCATAGTTTTCTAAATATCAAAAATGAAGCGGAGTTGCCCTTTAACGTGTTCCTCAGGAAATTTCAGTCCAGGACACCGTTGAAGGAAATCTTGACACTTTCAAAATGTCAAATGATACATTTCCTCATACCACATTTCCTGCCAAAAGTGAAACTGAGAAAAATGCATTTGAAGTTTCAACTTTAGGTTTGTTTCCTTTCTACGAGTCTAAGGTAGGCAAAATTCACCTGGAGCATTGTTAGCAGCTTCCTCTTTGAGACTTTGCTGTTTCCATAGCAATAGCTACCAGTTTGTGACGTTTGTAGGCAAGCTACCTTTTGTAGCAGGCATTCCTTGACATAAACTGGCAAGAACTAAGAGGCGAATCATACTAAGGAAGAGCAGCAAAGCGGGAATAAGACCTGAAGTGGAAGATACTGTGAAAGGGTGTTGTTGAAGATGGCACAATATCACATCACCGGGCAGGACCAATCGTAACACCCTGTTTCTGGTCTCAACCAATAAGATCCTCATACCAAAATTCTTCTGGATTTTTTCTGTTTGGATGTATAGGGTTGTCCTTGCCATTGATACTTTTAAACTTGGAAAACTTCTACAAGCTAAATCTAGGGTAAATGGCACTTCCAATGAGGGTGAGATGTTCTGGCAATGTATGATGAGTTTGAAGCAGCGCTAAATAAAAGTGCAAAAACCTGCTCCCTGCTGACTCAGAGGGCTGCCGACATGTCGAAAATAACTTATTGCGAGATAAATCCTGCATGTTTATGAACGAAAGTTTCTGAAACTGTTCTTTAAAAGTTAATAAACATAAACATATTTTTTTTTAACATCTTTTTTGAAAAATTTTATTTCCGAGGTCATATTTCCCCTAAGAGATTATGGGAAACTTTATCGAAGGCTTTGCGAAAATTGAGAAAGACTTGTCCCTGGAGAAGGGGAACAAATGGGACAAAGGACAAACAAATCTCCAATCACAGCCAAGTGACAGGTGCACAACCTTTGTCCTATTTGTGCCCCTTCTCCAGGGATTATTCTCATTCTTGTCCAGCTCGCTTGCACCTTTGCATTAATTGCATTAGAATGCTAAGCGTAAAATGCAAGTCGTACACTCTTGTTGGTGTTAGAATGGTGGCAGCTGATAAGACCCATTTGCTCTACCGACGTCTAACTCCTGGTCAGCTCAGTAGGTAGAGCGCTCCGCTGGAAATGGGAAGGTCCCTGGTCCAATACCAGGACCAGACGGATTTTTTGGCTTGCACACCTGTCACATAGCTGTGTTTGGAGATTTGTGTTTTATCATTTGTCCCATTTGTTCCCCTTCTCCAGGGATAATTATTGTCATTCTTATCCAGCCAGTTTGCACCTTTGCATTAAATTCAAAAGAAAGACACTGTCAACGTGGGACCCACAATCAAGAATGGAAGGTACATCATGCATAACCAGAAGTTGATCACTCCCTAATATGTTGGTTATTGTTTAGGGGTCCTGTAGTCTTCTGCTCTGCTTTCTTGTATCCATGCTGAGGCTAGAAAGGGCTCCTCAGCCGGGTGTTCCTTAAGATTGAAAAGTTTGAGAAGTTCCTCAAACTTTTCGATTTTAAGGAACAACCATCTCTCTCTCGTATCGCAGCCGTGGAACTCTGAAACTCCCCCCCCCCCCCCGTCTCTGCACTGATGCAGTAAAGCAGTGCAGAAGCCTACAGACCCTGTAGATATGAGTGCACATACTAAGGGATGTTTGCCACATAGTCATGCATAGTCATGGTGCTTAGGGTCTCCTAAAACAGTGTTTCAACTGGAAATACACATTGCTTAGGGAAGGTACAGTCAAGGAAATTTGGGAGCTCAGTGGAACTCCTGAGGGTGTTCTAGGGAACCCCTGGGTTGTTGAAAACCCCCCTCGTAGCACCCTCACGAGTTCTCGAAGTTCCCAGATTTCCTTTGCCGTCCCATCCCCTAAGCAATGTGTGTTTCTATTTTAGGCACTGTCTTCGCAGATCTTGGCCACCCATTGATGTATGGCTATGAGCCAAGCACCTTATTCTTGTCTAAAAGGTCTGTAGACTTTGCGCTGCTTCACTGCATCAGTGTTGAGACCGGGGGGGGGGGGGGGAAGGGGGGTGCTTCTGGACTGCTATTTGGGGCAGGTGGGGGTGGGTCCCTATTGTTTTGTTTGAAACATGTTGCGTGGAGGCACGCCTCGGAGCCAACGTTTCGTGGACACATGTTTCATGGACACACTGTTTTGTCGACACCGTAGGGTTCGTTCGACGAACTGATTGTCACCGGGTGGGGTGTTCCTTGAGATCAAAAGGTTTGAGAGCTGAGGGCATAGACCAAAGAAGACGAAGAGATGGGGTGCCAATCGGGCGATTGGGTCGGTTGGTGCAGGCTTCCTGCTGGACAAGAAGCCCGGAGTGCACCAGCCCAAGCGGGTGGAGAAGGCTCGCATCCTGATTGCCAACACCCCTATGGACGCGGACAAGGTGAAGGTGTTCGGGAGCCGGGTGCGCGTCGAGTCCGTGGCCGCCATCGCAGACATGGAGCTCGCCGAGAAGGTCAAGATGAAGGAGAAGGTGAGGCAGGCTTGGACCCGAGTTTGGCACGGCTCCGTGGTGCAGTCTCAACCATGGAAAGCTTTTTGTGAGGGGGAAGGGAGGCAGACAGGCAGAGACTACCTTTTTTTATGTTTGTTTTAGGAGATTCTAGGGGGAGTGGTAAAATCTGTTCCAGCTTGGAATTGGTTTTATTCTTTTTGGGGTGTTTTTGTGCGCAACGGGCGAAGTCTTCGTTAAATCGAAACAGCAACGCAAAACTGGCTCGCTAAACCGAGAAGAAAAAAGGTACATGCGGCGAGCAGGTGCTTCAAAAGCGTCTTTGGCGCGTCGGAACGCAAGAAGTGGCACCCCAATTAATGTGCAACGTACAAAGTGGGTACAGGATGCGCGATGATGGGGCAACCAAGCGCGTGCCGACATTGGTCGAGGTTTAGAGGGGAAACAAAACCCCGAGGGCGCATTTGGAGGGCAAACAAACGCTCAAGGTGTGCAAGGAGCAGACGAACTTGCACGCCATATAGGTTTCAGTGGAAGTGAACTAGGAACACGGAAAAAATTGTGTTACATTGGGAATTTTGCTAAATTAAGATTTGTTACACCGAGGTTCAACTTTGGACTCGTTCGATTTACTTACACCAACCTGCACCAGTGCTGAAAAGTGTAGCACGATGGAGAAAAAGCACCTCTGCTTGCGTGCTCAGATAGGCTGCGCCTGTAAGTTGAGCACGGCAGCCTGCACCGAGTGCACCTGGGGCAGGCAAATCGAATAAAATATGTATAAAGCAACATTACCTAAGGAAGGCTCGCTTGCCTTTCTGTATTCTGTAAAGTATTTTCTGCCTGTGTTTAATTTTTTCTAATAAGACATTAAAAACTAAAAAGGATTGTCACCTTTCTAGTATTAAACGTCTGTACCTCTTTTTCTTTCTTTTTTTATTAGACGTTAAAAAAAAAAATTTATCTTGAGCTAGGTGTTGCTGCTGCTTATCAAGTGTAGTCAGTCTGATGCTTCAGTTTTGCCAAACTTGCAAAGGAACAGTCTCCGCATCGATACGACGATCATCTGTTGACCCCCTCCTTCTTCTCCTCGGCCACAGGTTGACCAGATCCTGAAGCACAACATCTCCGTGTTCATCAACCGCCAGCTTATCTACAACTACCCGGAACAGCTGTTCGCCGACGCCGGCGTCATGGCCATCGAACACGCTGACTTCGACGGCATCGAACGCCTGGCCCTTGTCACCGGTACTTTTCGTGATCCTTTGATATCTGGTTTTGATTTGTTTCCCAGTTATTTTGCAATTGCTTTACCTTTTTTTTTTGTCTTCACCTGTATGGGAGGCAGGTAGAAAGCCACTATGATGCCTAAACCACGGCTTGATTTTCCTTCCATGACGAGGGAAAGGAACCCGCGAAAGAAAATTGCCTCCACCTTCTTTCCTATAGCACAATCACAACTGCTAGCATTCAAGCTTCCTGTGACAAGCGGTTCATTTGTACCACGCAAGATCTCTGGCCATTTTCTTTCTGGCGCTTTCAACGTTCGGGGATGGTTTCGGACTTCACTGCCCGTTACGTTTGCAACAGCAAAAATAGCTTCAAAGACAGCCACCGCAAAAATTGCGCCTCTATACCGGACAGCAACAAAGCCGAAATGTAGATAAGTTGGTCGCAGCATTTTGATCCACCAGTTGCAGATGGGGAAGACTGAGGACAAGGGCCTCCTGCTTTCATGAGTTGTGCTTGTCCTCCGGCGACGCGTCGTTGCTGGCGTTTCAGGTCTCTGTGGCCAGCAAGTCGCTCCAGTGAGCATGTTGGTTGGGACACTGGTTCTCAAACTGGGTTCCTGAGTACCCAGGAGCTCCCCAGAGTATCCCCATGGTTTCCCTAGAGTATTCCCCATGGTTTCCCCGAGTGCATAACTGAGCCAAATGCCCCCTACAATGTAGATTTCTGCTTAAAATGTCTGTTGTCTTCTGCGGAACTGTTGACTTCTGCGGACAATACAGACTAGGAGGGGTTTTAATGCGAATAGCATTCTTTGGATACTTCACGCACTTTTCGTCTATGTATCTATCTATCTATCTATCTATCTGGCTATCTAACCTCTTACGCCGCGGGTCGATAAATAAATAAAAAAGACCGGCGCCGGCTGGGATTCGAACTGTTGACCCTTTGATCAGCAGGCAGACGCGCTAACCACAGAGCTATGAAGGCAGTCATTCAACGCACTCTAAACACCTGTTTATATCTTGCCATGGACGGCACAGCGCTGTCACATACTGCGCGCGCGTCCATGCACGAGGGCTCATTCCGCTCTCGTCGAGGCTTAGCACGGCCTCTAGCTCACCCTCTCCCGCGCTCGGGAGAGGGTGATGTAGCGGCCGTAGCTCACCCTCACGAGAGCGAAATGAGCCCTCGTGCATGGAACGCGCGCGCACCGGTAGCTGTGACAGCGCTGTAAAGCGCGTCCTATGGTAAAGATATAAACAACCGTTTAGAGTAACCGTTGGTTGAGACTAGCTGAGACGCCAGAAAGTCTGGTCGGTACCATTTTGAGTGTTTGTGCGTATGGCGCGTGCTTTGCTCGCCTTCCTAAGTGACACAAATGCACGTGCTGGGCTGCGGAGATCGTGCGCAGGGCTGTGAAAGTGTCAACAAATTTAGAATCGCCTCAAGAGTGGGCTGGCGTATCTAGAGTGTGCCGGCCACCTGACGAACGCGCATAACTCCGCACCGTTTGATGCTATTCGCATTAACGTAGATAATCATTCCCAAAGGATGGGTTCTGCTGATTTTTTGGTTTGAAATTCAGGGCAGATGGAGTTGCCTGGAGGCCTGAGATTTTGCGTCGGCAGTGTTTCCCAAACTGTGGGTCACGAAGCGGCTCTGGGACTTGAAAAATGCAAAGTTGGCTTCCCTGTGGTAGCATCAATGAAAGCAAAGTACAGGTCACAGCTCAACATTGAGCTAGAACTAAGAGTTGCAGTGCCCAAACTTTGCCTCATTTTGGAGAAGCTGCTAAACTTTCAGCATCATTTGTGAGTATATTGCTGTTTAAGCACTGAAGTCGAGATGCTTGTGGTGTTGTGAAAAATCGGCGTGATGGGGAGGGGGAAGGGGGGTATTTTCGATGCAACAATTTATATTTTTGATGGGTCACAGAGTAGCAGAGTTCGGGAAGCACCGAGCTCTAGAGGGCGTGGGAGGGTGCATTCCAGTTGGACTTCCCCGTGCCAGCGGACGAAAACGCGGGGTCCCCAAACGTTCTCCCTCTCCTCCTCAGGCGGCGAGATAGTGTCGACGTTTGCGAGCCCCGAGCTGGTGCGGCTGGGCACGTGCGACCTGATCGAGGAGGTGATGATCGGGGAGGACAAACTGCTCAAGTTCTCAGGGGTGCCCCTGGGGAGGCCTGCACCATCGTGCTCCGGGGAGCCACCCAGCAGATCCTGGACGAGGCGGAACGCCGCTCCACGATGCCCTCTGCGTCCTCTCGCAGGTGAGCCGTCCGCCGAGCCAACGCCACCCGGAATGGTCACGCACGCAAACGTCCTCTCGAACGCGTCTCTGCCCAGCGCGTTTACCCCGTCCAAAAAAAAAAAATGACGTTCCTCTCAACTTTTGCTGTACGATGTCGTAGAACTGTCGTGCCATCGCCAGTCGCAGTCCTGGCGCCATCGCATTCCACTGCTTTAGCGTGGAGGTGCCCGCCGCACCGCCACGGGACGTTGTGGCGGTTGGATGGCATCAACTCGGCATTAGACCCTTCACAAAAAACCAAAAAGCCCGCGTGCGCCTCGCGACGAATTACGGGAGTCCTCGCACGCCACTCCCGTCGTCTCTCCTTCCGCCACCTCGCGACACGTGGTGGCGAGGGGAGGGTGTTGCGTCGGCCAGCTCGCGAGGCCGCTCCTTTCTCGACCCTCTCCTTGTACGGCCCTGTTGTCTGCTGTCTCGGCGCTTTGTCAAACCCAGTTCGTGATTGCGGCGCGAGACAAGTGGATTCGGCGACGCTGCGAGACGCGACAAGGCAGGTTACGACATACTTCGTATTCGAATGAGCGAATGGCTTCACCCATCGCGACACGTTCATGCTGCCACAGGTATCATTTTGGTTCGCCATTGCGCGACGGTGTAGTACCACGGTTTATGACGCAAGCCCACAGAATGCAATAATTGCAACCGTGCTGTAATCGCCCACAGAATGTATGATTGCAACCACAACGCTAAAGCAAAACGATACACGTGGCAGCGTAAACGCATCGCGACAGGCGAAGCAATTTACTTATTTGAATGCATAATGTGTCGTTACTTTTGCATCTTGTAATGTCGCTGAACCAACCTATTTTGCGCCGCAACCGTGCCAGGGTTTGACTCGGGTTCGACAGCTTCGATGTAGGAGACAACGGAGCCGGTACAAAGGAGAGGGTTGAGAAAGATGCAGCCTCGCCAGCTCGCCAACACGATACCCTCTCCCCCATATCCGTGCGCTCGTCTGGCTGGGCTGCTCAGCGGTGTTGCCTCGGTAACCTGCGCCTGCTCGCGTGCGTCACGTGGTGGCGGAAGGAACGTACCGAGGACTCCCGGAATTCGTCGCGTGGCGTGCGCACTGGCTTTTGGGATTTCGGAAAGGGTCCATTGGACACGGGGCCCAGCCAAGCGCTGGCATGAAATGAGGTTATGTGGATGTCCTGGCGATCGTCGTATTTGCGCCTTCTCGCTCACGAGCATTTTCTGGGCTTCACGGGGGGTTCAAAGACGGGGCGTGGAGAGCATTACGCCGTAAGCGCTTACACTGGGGGTTTAAAGGGGTAGGGAAACGAAATTTCAGCGCTCATTTTCTAGCTTGAATGTGTTGCATGTTGCACCCTAACCTCAAAAACACCAGTCTTCCGTTGAAAGGCACAAGAAAACTAATTTTAAAGCTAAATAAACGATCTTCCAATGTGCACCTGGTGGATGCATGCGGAGCCTATTTGGGAGGTAGTCTAGCAACGTTAGTGGAATCTGCTACGTAGTCGTGACGTAGCAGATTCCTCTGGCGCAGCGCCGCTCTTTGGCATTTCAACATTTTCCTTCTTAGCTTTCCTCCTCAACTCACAAATCGCGCATTGAACCAAACAGTCCAAGAAGACGGAAAGGGTGGACTCTGCTCTTTCTCGGACCCTCGTTTGTGCAGCCGGATGCAGCCATTCTCCCCTAGAAGATTAGCCAGTCGCTCAAAACTCGGACAAAGGTTGCTTTCCCCACCCCGTTCAGCCCTAAGCTGACAGTGCTGTGGAAGCTACGTGCTTCTTGGGCCAGCCACACGCTCGTCACCCCACGGGCACTTCGAACGGCTCGGTTGTAACGCGCTGACGCTATTGACACCACCACAACGCTGACAACGCCACCAAGGGCAAAGCTCATAATCCCGCCAGCCTTGCTACGTCACGAATGCGGGGAAACTTTTCTTTCTGTTTTTGTTTGCGCCGGATATCCCATGACGCATCGCGCCCTCCGTTCGCTTCTTCGAGCGCTCGCTCGAGTGCACCGTTTGGAACGAAAAATATAGCCAATCGTTCAAAATACAAACGTGCGATTATGAATTACGGTTATTACACGTCATGCTTGACCCATTTCCGAACGAAATATGAAAATTTCAATTGATTTCTTCATGGTCCCCGATTTGCTTGAAATTTTGCTGAACTCGCCAAACAACATCGCTAAAATAGAATCCCAAATATTAGGTCGAAATATTATTTTTTCGCAAAGTTATTGAATTTTCAATTCTGGTCCTTACCGTGTTTTTCAAACTGAAGGTCTCTACTGGCAACACCGAGAAGTGACATCAGTGGAAGGCATGGGTTCACTCTTTGGACTGTAGAATTTGTTCCCAACTGATTGGAAGCAGTTTCATGGTGTCAAATGAATGCTTTGGAAGCTCGCTCCAGTACCCCCAAGCACTAGAACGGAACGAATGATTGGCGATATTCTATTTTTAGACTGCTGGCTCGACTGGCAAGCCTGCCCGCCACTGACGTCAGCGTCACGGCACTGAAAAGTGCGGGTATATTTGAATGTTGGTTTTTGCATCATTTTCATTTGCCGATTTCACAATAACTATTATGAATTTCGCGATACTAAATAGCATACCGGAAAGGGTAAAGGCCGGGGAGCCACAAAATATAGTTAGTAGAGGTAGCTCAAAAAAATCTTAAGCGCTCACAACGATCTACTTTACTTTGTTTTAAGTTGAAGTCCTCATTGAAAAAAACTACCGTAAAATATCGTGCAAGCACCCACTAATACTTTGAGATAATCTCAAGAAAATGGGGGATGGTCGCTTGTCCGGTCATCAATTTGACATAAATATACTGTGCATATTTTTTAAGATCTTTCAAATTTGGGGATGGGCACTTAATGTGGAATGGGCGGATGCACGGTATTCTACGGTATGTTTTTAAATATTGACATTGGACAGATAGGCATCTCTTTTTTTGAGGTAATCAGTCTTCCTGAAATATTTACATTTGACTTATAAAACACTAGACAGCCCGAGGTCCCACATCCCCCAAATTTATATTCTCGCAGTCAAAATCGTGCTTAATAGCTTCATTTGCATATCATAGATTTCTTTACAAAGAGTGACATATCTTCTTATGCAGGTATGTAAAGTTGTCCTTCTGAGATGAAATTTTGCACAGTACACCTAGATCTGAAGCTAAATCTCCCCTGCAAATTTCATTTCGATCACTTGACTGGTTCAGAAGAGTAAATATATAGCCAGTGTCCCCCCTGAAGCGAAAACACTGTTTGAATCAAGCAGCTTATAAATGCATTAAAACATGTAGCGGGACAACCCACATTTTTTTATTTGTTTGAATTTATCTGAAGGATGAATATCCGAGTTTGAATTATCGCGAGTCCACTGTATTGCTATACTCCATTTCAGCGTGACCTGGTGAATGTCGAAAGCTAATGTCTCTGTCGAGCCAATCGAAGCGACGTAGCGAAGTCCGCGACAGCTTTCCATAAGAGGAGTGCGCTCCTACTGTAGTACGTTGTCACACGCCTCCCCGTAATGCTCCGATTTGCTCGCCAGGGCCGTGGCTTTCGGCATATGCCAGGCTGTGTTTACACAGTGTGTGGCAGTAGTTTCGACTGCTTTATTCACGAATCTTGCTGAGTGCAGGGGTTGGCATTGGGGGAACGACCGACTGCGTGCAATGTTTTCTTGTGCAGGTTGTGAAGGACAGCCGGGTGGTGTTTGGCGGGGGCAGCTCGGAGATGCTGATGGCGTCGGCCGTGTCGAAGCTGGCCGAGTCGACGCCGGGGAAGGAGTCCCTCGCCATGGAGGGGTTCGCCAGGGCTCTCAGACAGGTCTGTTCGAACACCTCGCTGCAGGCCCCTTCAGGGCGGTCGAACACGAACGCTTTAGTCTGTGTTGTGAAAGGCTGGTGTACATTTGGAAATACCTTGCATCGCAAGTTGTAATGCATCAATATTGAGACCGGGAGGCTACGTTGCTGAATTGGGGAAATTTCTGTAAACATAGCTCCAAGGGACAAAGAGAAATCAAATTTGAACGCATGTAAAGTAAGGAATATATTTCAACAAAAAACATTCTATATTTTACGTGCATTCAAATTAGGTTTATATTTGTCCCCTGGAGCTAGGTTTTCCCAGCAGGGTTGGAAATTTCCCATGATTCGGCAGTACAGCTGGAAGGGGTCTTTTGGCTATCGAACAAGAGTGACAGGCATTCCTCGAGGTGGGAAATGTTGGGGAGCCTATGCCCTACATGATGGGAATTAAGGGAGCCTGCCGCCAATGGTTGGGAAGTTTGCTCTCCTTCCCTGTCTACTCCTTGCTAACCCAACACAAATCGCTTTGCCGTGGCATAAATTTTTGGTGAAAAGAGAAGCGCGTATCTAGTCGCGTAGAAACTGTCTGCATAGTATTAGTGCTTGTTTAGTGTTATTAAGCGGGAAATGAACTCTACCCTAAAACAGGCCTGGTCTTTCTATCCTCTTGGGAGGTTACCGTAATCTAGAATAGAACTCGGAAGCACTTTCTAATTTATGACGCTATATGGGGTCAATACCAAACTCGCCATTTGTTTGAACGGTGCCCTGCTTGTATGGGTCGGCGGAAAGAGAGCTGCGATTGTTTTGTTGCGCGATTTTTGATCATTGTGATTTGTCTCCACGCAGATTCCGACGATCATTGCCGACAACGCCGGCTTCGACAGTGCCCAGCTCGTGTCTGAGCTCAGGGCTGCTCATTCGGAAGGAAAGAAGACTGCCGGCATCAGTAAGCCAACTCGAACATGCTTTTGTCGCTTTTTTTGTGTCCGTTCCTCTTTCAAGGTCTGCTTGGATCTTCAGAGATGTTTCTTTGCAAATAAGCAGGGTGTCTGGGAAAACGATTGCAGCGATTTTTATTCACCAAAAATAAACTGTGCATTGGCGTATGCTCAGTCTCGGCCCAAGCGTGGCTCCAGCGGTCTGCACCAGACGTCCGTGTTTCAGAGCTTGCCGTGATCTGATTCAAAAGTTTTAAATGATTTTCAGAAATTTCCAACGAGAAAATAGCGGCCAACAAAACCCAAGGATACCTTGAGATGTACAGTGTCGGCCACTGGAGACGGGCCTCATTTCCTCGTTGAAAATATCAGATAATTGCGAATAGCATTTAAATTGGATCACGGCAAGCTCTGAGACTTTGGCGTCTGGTCCGGGGACTGTCTCGCTGTTTTTGGGTGGAAAATGAGTGTTCTGCAACACATCATTCATTGTTGCGCCAAAAAGAAAAAACTAAAATTTGTTCTCGGATGCTTGTACCTTTGATCCCCTATTCTGAAGATTAGTGCAATCATGTGATTGCTGCGCCAATTGCGCCAAACTGCGCCAAGGGGCTAACCCTGCTACATCCTGCTACATTTTGCCAAAATATGGGTAATCTGCGCCAAGCCTGCGCCAAAGGACCAATTTTGGTCGCCTTTCAAAACCGAAACTAAACTGAGTACCGTAATTGAGCATGCGTGAGCTAGGTGGCGCAAGCGGCCGCCCGACACAAAGTACCCTGCATCAATCGTCCATCCGGTCTTGCATGGTTTTTCCCGCCGTCTCTCGTTTCGCGCTCTCGTCGTCTCGTGGGTCTCGTCTCGCGTCTTTTTAAAAATTTTTCAACGATAGACGCGGGCGTGTGCGGATGCTCCGACGCTAGCGTGCCGGGTACCAGCCATGCCGTCATGCTGTGAAACGAAACCACGTTTTGCGCGGCGGGAGTTACTTTGTGAGCTGAAGCACTCGCTCCTGAAAGCAACGGCCGTGGGAAAACTATATTTGGTCCCTGCCTGCCAGTCACCGTGGTCGCGCGACGTCGGGTGT
This sequence comes from Ixodes ricinus, assembly GCA_037355805.1. Classification (NCBI taxonomy): domain Eukaryota; kingdom Metazoa; phylum Arthropoda; class Arachnida; order Ixodida; family Ixodidae; genus Ixodes; species Ixodes ricinus. The sequence continues at coordinate 12,625 of JAZHYW010042833.1, forward strand.
TGCCGTCCCCACGTCGCTGCAGATATGGCGCTTTCTAAACTGAAACGTAAGGACCGCCGCATGTTCATCAACATTCCTGTTCTTGTTTAAATCATACGCTACTACAAAAATCCCTCTTTAACTCAAAGACTGCTGTGTCGAAGTATTGATTACCTAGGTTTCTCTCGGTAGGCTTTCTTTCGAGAGGGACCCCGGTACGTGAAAAATCTGCCGCGAAAGAAAGTTGGTGAAGAGAAGTGAGCTAAAGCAAAGAAGGCAATGTCTGCACGCTGAACCCGCACAGCGCGCTTGTTTGTCTCGAGTTCAGTCGTTGCACAAAGCGCTCCAAGAACTTTTTGACCCTGGCTCGCGATGTCTTGCATCGATGCGCTCAGGTTCTTTTTTTCTGTGTGTTTAGCTTGTACCTCGCCTGCCGGCCTGGCAAGCACGCGCCGCTGGACTGTTTTTTGTCGTATGCTGGACAGTTACATTTTGCATACAATTTTGGGAACCAGTTGGCGACGGAGCGGAGTGGCATGGTTTCGGTTTCGATCGAACAGCCATCTCCGCTCGCGCGACGAAGCACGTGCAACTGCAAGCCTGCCGAAGTTGCCCTCACGTGCATGCGAACATGATTGCACGACAGAGGCACCAGCCGGGACGCTTGCAATCCATTGTTTTACGTTTGCTTACTTTTGACGAAAATCTGGCACGTCGGGAACCAGTAAAACGGTGGCAAGCGGTTTTTCGGAATTGCTCGGCAACGCCTACAGCACTGTACACTTGTGGGATGTCTCAATGTCTCTTTGGAGACATTGAAAGTGGACATTCATTACTAGCCGAAGGCAAAGCGAGGCTTGCAGCAGCCTTGCAGAAAGTTTCGAAAAGCAAAAAGAAAAGCACCCGCTAGTCGTAATGCACCTTTGTCTTGTGTACAATTTCGCATTGCACTGCAGTAGTTACGTGTTTCATCAGTCGGAGACTGCTTCCATTTATTATATTATATAACTAGTCAACCTAATGCTGTGATATTTACTACTAAGCTGGTCATTTTCAAATAAATTTTAATATGTGCAGTTTGGTTCTTATTTATCTATAGCGGGTACATATATATGTATCATTTAACTGAAGCATTGCAAAATGTGTCATGTCATTGGCATTTCAGTTACATGTTGAAAGACTCCCAGGTGGTCTAACTTGACCATAATTTGTTTATTGCGGCGAGCAAAGTGCTTTTCATATTGGCCAGCACAAGGGGTAGGGAAACGAAATTTCAGCGCTCATTTTCTAGCTTGAATGTGTTGCATGTTGCACCTCAACCCTCAAAAACACCAGTCTTCGCGTCGAAAGGCACAAGAAAACTAATTTTTAGGCTAAATAAACGATCTTCCAATGTGCACCTGCGTAGGATGCATGCGGAGCCTATTTGGGAGGTAGTCTCATGCCACGTTGCGGAATCTGCTACGTAGTCGTGACGTAGCAGATTCCTCTGGCGCTAGCCGCTCTTGGCATTTCAACATTTTCCTTCTTAGCTTTCCTCCTCAACTCACAAATCGCGCATTGAACCAAACAGTCCAAGAAGACGGAAAGGGTGGACTCTCCTCTTTCTCGGACCCTCGTTTGTGCAGCCGGATGCAGCCATTCTCCCCCTAGAAGATTAGCCAGTCGCTCAAAACTCGCGACAAAGTTGCTTTCCCCACCCTCGTTCAGCCCTAAGCTGACAGTGCTGTGGAAGCTACGTGCTTCTTGGGCCAGCCACACGCTCGTCACCCTACGGGCACTTCGAACGGCTCGGTTGTAACGCGCTGACGCTATTGACACCACCACAATGCTGACAACGCCACCAAGGGCAAAGTTCTCATAATCCCGCCAGCCTTGCCACGTTTCCACGGATGCGGGGAAACTTTTCTTTCTGTTTTTGTTTGCGCCGGATATCCCATGACGCATCGCGCCCTTCCGTTCGCTTCTCTTCGAGCGCTCGCTCGAGTGCACCGCTTTGGAACGAAAAATATAGCCAATTGTTCAAAATAGAAACGTGCGATTATGAATTACGGTTATTACACAGTCATGCTTGACCCAATTCCGAACGAAATTTGAAAATTTCAATTTTTGTTACAGTACCCCTTTAAAACAAACATTTTAATTTTTCTAAGAATATCTGCTCCAAAAGCCACTTTTGCTGCTCCGAAACACTGTTTTGGCTGCTCCAAAAGCCAGTTTTGCTGCTCCAAGACACTGTTTGGCTGCTCCGAAAGGTGCTCCAAAGCGGCTCAGGCCAGTCACATCACTGTTAGTGCGAACGAAGACTTGGCCACAAAAATCCACATGCAATTGTTTTATTTTGTTTCCCTTTTTCTCGCTCTCCAGACATGACTGAAGGCTGCGTGGACGACATGTGCAAGCTGGGCGTGACTGAGGCCTTTGTGGTGAAGCGCCAGGTGCTGCTGAGTGCTTCCGAGGCGGCCGAGATGATCCTGCGGGTGGACAACATCATCAAGGCCGCCCCGCGCCAGCGCCACCCGGACAGGAGTCACTGAGCTCGGGAGCACGTCGGGCCGAGATCGATGGAACGTAATTTAAGGCAGGGCCGGACCTGCCATTCGTTTTGAGTTTGTTTTATTATTTGCTAATAAAAAGAATCTGTCCGCTACCTGGCCTTTGTATAATTTCCGGCACCTCTTTGACTTTGAGGCGAAGCGCTGGCCTACGCGTCCCCAATTGCGGGTTTCAATTCCGGTGGGATTGCCCGCAATCCGACGAAGGCTTGTTGCAGAGAAGGCGCCTTGCAACAGAGATTTCGCTTGCACTTCGGAGGATCCCCAGGTGGTCAAAATGAATTCTCAGTCTTACACTGGAGTGTGCCAGCTGCCCTTCGTTATTTTTTGGCTCGTAAACCCCAAATGGGATTTCGGTGTAAACCTAAGACTTGTGTCTAGGAGACGAGGCATGCGTTGACTCCTCTAGCATTGTCACTAGAGCCACCTAACATGATATGCCATCGGAGTATCGACACTTTTGCAATTGTATTGCTTGGAATTATTGTTGCCAGTTGTCTAAAGCTTTATTTGAAATCATGGGACTCCCTCTTGTGTCCACTTGAAATGTTAAAACGTGCACCTGCCATTTGTTTTATTTGCTAACAAAAGAAGTGTGTGTCACCTTGTCTCTTTGTATTGAGCGTTGGGACGTTTCAGTAGCACGATTTGCTGCGACGTCGCGAGTTGTAGATCCTGGCTACTTGTCATCAGTTGCAAATAACGTTATCAGAACAACTCTGTTGGGAAACTCGCCCTTGAATCCCGGACCGCTCGTGTCTACCGATACCAAACTAGATACGATTACAGCGCCGCCCTTTAGCGGCGAGTCGAAACACGAATGTTGCTTCATATAGCTACTGCGAGATGGCGCCACTGTCCCTCCCGCGATTCGACTGGACCGAGATCGGGTCCCACGACGATGCTGGCAAGCGGAATGTTATTCTGTCAACTATGGAAGTGGTTAATAGAAACGTCATTCGTCAGATTGACCTCGGCTTTGCAGCCAGGATCAGGTTGTCAGCCAGTTGAAAGCAAATTAGCAAAAATAAGTCGAATTTTTCCCAGTACTTTATTGTTCGATTAGGAATCTCATTCTCACAAGATAAATCGTCATTTGATGAAACTGAGACGTGGCGCCGGCAAGTATCGGGCATATGTTATCGGTATTATCGTCGCACTAAAACTCTCTGTGTTTGAGGTCTCTTGGGTCACTCGCACTCCTGTTTTTTGCAGCAAATTCGACAACTCTTATTTGTAGTCTGCTTCTTAAATATGATCTGTGTTGCACAATGGGCAGTTCTTGATGAAGCTTGCCTAACGTGCTCAAGCGAATTTAGCAAATTGATGCTGTCCTAGTGAAACCGCGATGCAGTGCTCCGCGGAATATTTTTGAGTGCTAAACTAAATGCGCTAAAGTACTGCCTAAAAAAAAAGTGCTCTGCTGTGTTTCTAATAAAACGTTTTAAAGCAAGAAAGTCGTTACGAGTGCGACACCTGGGTCAGGTGCTACAGGAATCATCTTTTTTATTGGCAACTAATAATTATACTCGGTTGCGATAATGATCCCCAGAAAAAGGGGGACAAAGGACAAGCATAAAACTCCAAACTAGCTGGGTGTCTGGTGTGCGACTGAAAAGTTTGCTCTACTGACTTTTAACTTTTGGTTTGCTCAGTTGTTAGAGCACTCCACTGGATATGGAGAGGTCCCTGGCTGGTTGGATACCAGGACCAGGCGGATTTTTTTTAGTCACGCACCAGTCACCTAGTATTGTGTTTGGATAATTGTGCTGTCCTTGTTCCCCTTCTCAAATGATCATTATTGTCAGTCTTGCCCAGCTCCTTCCACCTTTGCAATAATTGCACTACCATCATAACCTTAAAATGCAGGCCGTTCATCCTTGCTGGTGTTAGACTGGTAGCAGCTGATAAAGCCCGTTTACTCTACTGACGTCTAACTCCTGGTAAGCTCAGTTGGTAGAGCGCTCCACTGAATATGGAGAGGTCCCTGGTTCGATACGAGGGACCAGGAGGATTTTTTCAGTCGCGCATCAGTCACTAGCTCTGTTTGGAAATTTATGTTTGTCCTTTGTTCCCCTTTTTCGGAGATTATTATCGTGAATCTTATCCAGCTCACTTGGACCTTTGCATTATCATTATAGTCGGTATTTTGTGAATTGTTGTAGCAAGGTACGGAAGCCACGCGGAAATTAACAAGGACACTGCAAAACCATGTACTGAGTACTCGTTATTGTTGACAAAGAGGTTGTAATTCTGTTTAGTTGTCATTAAAATACTCAAAAGTTTCAAGTTTCGGCATCCTGTTACGATGTTATCCCATCTTGTTAGGTCCTAACCACTCATGCTGCTTAATGCTGCTAAGCACGATAGAAAACTTCTGACCTTACCCAAGATCAGGATGAGGTACCCCTTGCCAGCAATGAAAGTCGATCTGAGCTGCTCCTAACCTGCTCCAAAACGCCGTTCGAGCTGTTCCCAAGGCTGCTCCCAAATACACTTAGCAGTTCCACCCCTGTGCTTAAAATAAGTTTTGCTTGCTTATTCTGTATGCAAAGCTCGCGAAGTTGCATTTTAAAATTGTCACTGTGTCGCCATTATCACCCGCTCTGAGCTAGGCAACAAGATGACGGCGCCAAGACGAACGGGGTGCCGATACGTTGGGCATAGCTTTTATTGTGACGTGTCACTTGCGCGTTCGCAGACAATGGTCGTCGATACTTGAAAGAAAGGCGAAGCGTGGATTTTATCGAGGCGGCTTTATCTAAAGCTTCACTTCTAAAGCGCGTGTCGGGGATCCGCATGGTGATACCGCTGTCGTCCCGGCACCCCCTCCGAACCGGTAGAGCCACGAGATTTCCCGGAGAGATTCGCCCGATTGGTAAGCTCTAAAGTTTATGTGCATCATCGCTCGTTTTCTTTGTGTTTTATTTTTTGAGTGAAGAGTACCGAGCACGCGCTTATCTCACAGTGGGCATCCACCCACTGATTTTAAGAACGTTTGAATGAAAAAATAAGCAAAGTTAATTAATATCGAGCTCCCACCTTTCAGACTTCTGAGCCCGCCGAACAAACGGAGATGCTCGTCCGCGATGGCCGCTTCTCCTAACGCGCCGGTGCAGAGTGGGGAAGCCTGCCCTATTACGATCTCCCTTCTGCAATTTTGATCTCGGACCTATCAGTCCCCCAGTTTCTCAAGTTTATCTCCAAAGGTTTGGAGAGCGCTTTCTCAGGTATTTGTACGTACGAAGTCGGAATTCGCGGAAACGTGCTTTTGCGCCGTATAGGCATCCACCGTATACTGGGGGTGCAACTTTCTGCGGCAATGGAACCAAAGCTACGGGCACGCGTGCCCTTTCCCAAGCTGAGCGCCGGTTAAAGCTTTGCGCGTACTCTCCTCCCCTCTTAGGAAATGTCACAGAAAGCTGCCCCCGAGTATAGAAGCCTCATCGTGTGCCCGCAGCCGGTACGACCACCGCGATGCTTGCAAACGCGAAATCGTTTCGCGGTTACTCCGAGTTGTGCATTAGCGTACGACGCTGGCGAGGCTGATGGCGCGAGCATGTGCCCTCACCTTGCGGTTCATTTGAACGTGCTCTCGCGCAAGTGTGAAGCTGCGCGCTCGCGCCCGCAGCACTGACAGTGTGTGTGTGTGTGTGTGTGTGTGTGTGTGTGTGTGTGTGTGTGTGTGTGTGTGTGTGACTACGCACGAGCTCAGTAGAGTAACATTTGACCGAGACTAAACCCTCAAATGTCATCGTTGCAGAACACGGGCATGGGAACGTTCCCAGATTGATAACGCATCCGCAGTGAGTGGTTCCTAGTCTTGGATAGTAGCGGTCGGACGATGCCTCTGTGCTCCTGGTCTTTCACCAAAAAATGAAAACACAAAAATCGGCTGTGAACTTTTTTTTTCCAGTTTTGTTAAAGCAACACCTCTTTCCTCCATTTAATATTACCTTCAAAAATCGGTCTACTTTTTTATATATATATATATATATATATATATATATATATATATATATATATATTGCCGGATTTAGCATTGTTAGCTCTATTGAGTGCGCTTCTCATCGTGCTCTGTCGAACTGCAGAGAAGCGACATTCCCAGAAGAGCCATCGCGATCTTGCTTGTCGCATTGATTTGCCGCAGCATAGCGGCGTGCTTATGCAAGTGGAAAACTACTTCTACAATGTGAAGGTACACTGCATGGCACTATTAAAACGAACACGACTTCGGCGCTTTTTTTTTTTTTTACTTCGAAAGGTTATTGGTAGGCAACAAACGTTACCGCTTAGGTTAGTCACCCTAATGAGTACTTTGCACCGCATCAGTAGTTTCGGCGGCTATCCATTGTTTCTAAGAGAAAAACAAAGAAAACGGGGGTCCGCTTGTCCACGCTAACAGTGTTGCCCTGTGTACATACGTTTGCGTCGGGGGATCAGAAAAAAAAAATGGAACTTGGTAACTACTGCAAACTACTTATTTTTCGCGGGCTCAATAATTCGCGATTTAGGTCAAAGCTCAAGTTTGAGAATAATTCGCGGGTTCTAATTTTCGCGACGCGGTGAGACCTCAATTAAAGATTCCAATGTGTTTACACAATATACCGTAATTGTTCGCGGGAACTATTTTTTCGCGGAGTGTAGGCGACTCGCGAAATTCGCGAAAATTAGGTCCTCGTGAAAATTAAGTCGATTACTGTACTGATCTGACTACCCTATAGTATGTAGTG
>JAZHYW010042834.1:0-21187 GCA_037355805.1 Ixodes ricinus
GACACTTTCAAAATGTCAAATGATACATTTCCTCATACCACATTTCCTGCCAAAAAGTGAAACTGAGAAAATGCATTTGAAGTTTCAACTTTAGGTTTGTTTCCTTTCTACGAGTCTAAGGTAGGCAAAATTCACCTGGAGCATTGTTAGCAGCTTCCTCTTTGAGACTTTGCTGTTTCCATAGCAATAGCTACCAGTTTGTGACGTTTGTAGGCAAGCTACCTTTTGTAGCAGGCATTCCTTGACATAAACTGGCAAGAACTAAGAGGCGAATCATACTAAGGAAGAGCAGCAAAGCGGGAATAAGACCTGAAGTGGAAGATACTGTGAAAGGGTGTTGTTGAAGATGGCACAATATCACATCACCGGGCAGGACCAATCGTAACCCCTGTTTCTGGTCTCAACCAATAAGATCCTCATACCAAAATTCTTCTGGATTTTTTCTGTTTCGATGTATAGGGTTGTCCTTGCCATTGATACTTTTAAACTTGGAAAACTTCTACAAGCTAAGTCTAGGGTAAATGTCACTTCCAATGAGGGTGAGATGTTCTGGCAATGTATGATGAGTTTGAAGCAGCGCTAAATAAAAGTGCAAAAACCTGCTCCCTGCTGACTCAGAGGGCTGCCGACATGTCGAAAATAACTTATTGCGAGATAAATCCTGCATGTTTATGAACGAAAGTTTCTGAAACTGTTCTTTAAAAGTTAATAAACATAAACATTTTTTTTTTAACATCTTTTTTGAAAAATTTTATTTCCGAGGTCATATCTCCCTAAGAGATTATGGGAAACTTTATCGAAGGCTTTGCGAAAATTGAGAAAGACTCTGTCCCTGGAGAAGGGGAACAAATGGGACAAAGGACAAACAAATCTCCAATCACAGCCAAGTGACAGGTGCACAACCTTTGTCCTATTTGTGCCCCTTCTCCAGGGATTATTCTCATTCTTGTCCAGCTCGCTTGCACCTTTGCATTAATTGCATTAGAATGCTAAGCGTAAAATGCAAGTCGTACACTCTTGTTGGTGTTAGAATGGTGGCAGCTGATAAGACCCATTTGCTCTACCGACGTCTAACTCCTGGTCAGCTCAGTAGGTAGAGCGCTCCGCTGGAAATGGGAAGGTCCCTGGTCCAATACCAGGACCAGACGGATTTTTGGCTTGCACACCTGTCACATAGCTGTGTTTGGAGATTTGTGTTTTATCATTTGTCCCATTTGTTCCCCTTCTCCAGGGATAATTATTGTCATTCTTATCCAGCCAGTTTGCACCTTTGCATTAAATTCAAAAGAAAGACACTGTCAACGTGGGACCCACAATCAAGAATGGAAGGTACATCATGCATAACCAGAAGTTGATCACTCCCTAATATGTTGGTTATTGTTTAGGGGTCCTGTAGTCTTCTGCTCTGCTTTCTTGTATCCATGCTGAGGCTAGAAAGGGCTCCTCAGCCGGGTGTTCCTTAAGATTGAAAAGTTTGAGAAGTTCCTCAAACTTTTCGATTTTAAGGAACAACCATCTCTCTCCGTATCGCAGCCGTGGAACTCTGAAACTCCCCCCCCCCCCGTCTCTGCACTGATGCAGTAAAGCAGTGCAGAAGCCTACAGACCCTGTAGATATGAGTGCACATACTAAGGGATGTTTGCCACATAGTCATGCATAGTCATGGTGCTTAGGGTCTCCTAAAACAGTGTTTCAACTGGAAATACACATTGCTTAGGGAAGGTACAGTCAAGGAAATTTGGGAGCTCAGTGGAACTCCTGAGGGTGTTCTAGGGAACCCCTGGGTTGTTGAAAACCCCCCTCGGTAGCACCCTCACGAGTTCTCGAAGTTCCCAGATTTCCTTTGCCGTCCCATCCCCTAAGCAATGTGTGTTTCTATTTTAGGCACTGTCTTCGCAGATCTTGGCCACCCATTGATGTATGGCTATGAGCCAAGCACCTCTATTCTTGTCTAAAAGGTCTGTAGACTTTGCGCTGCTTCACTGCATCAGTGTTGAGACCGGGGGGGGGGGGGGGAAGGAGGGGTGCTTCTGGACTGCTATTTGGGGCAGGTGGGGGTGGGTCCCTATTGTTTTGTTTGAAACATGTTGCGTGGAGGCACGCCTCGGAGCCAACGTTTCGTGGACACATGTTTCATGGACACACTGTTTTGTCGACACCGTAGGGTTCGTTCGACGAACTGATTGTCACCGGGTGGGGTGTTCCTTGAGATCAAAAGGTTTGAGAGCTGAGGGCATAGACCAAAGAAGACGAAGAGATGGGGTGCCAATCGGGCGATTGGGTCGGTTGGTGCAGGCTTCCTGCTGGACAAGAAGCCCGGAGTGCACCAGCCCAAGCGGGTGGAGAAGGCTCGCATCCTGATTGCCAACACCCCTATGGACGCGGACAAGGTGAAGGTGTTCGGGAGCCGGGTGCGCGTCGAGTCCGTGGCCGCCATCGCAGACATGGAGCTCGCCGAGAAGGTCAAGATGAAGGAGAAGGTGAGGCGGGCTTGGACCCGAGTTTGGCACGGCTCCGTGGTGCAGTCTCAACCATGGAAAGCTTTTTGTGAGGGGGAAGGGAGGCAGACAGGCAGAGACTACCTTTTTATGTTTGTTTTAGGAGACTCTAGGGGGAGTGGTAAAATCTGTTCCAGCTTGGAATTGGTTTTATTCTTTTTGGGGTGCTTTTGTGCGCAACGTGCGAAGTCTTCGTTAAATCGAAACAGCAACGCAAAACTGGCTCGCTAAACCGAGAAGAAAAAGGTACATGCGGCGAGCAGGTGCTTCAAAAGCGTCTTTGGCGCGTCGGAACGCAAGAAGTGGCACCCCAATTAATGTGCAACGTACAAAGTGGGTACAGGATGCGCGATGATGGGGCAGCCAAGCGTGCGCTGACATTGGTCGAAGTCTGGAGGGAGAACAAAAGCACGAGGGCGCATTTGGAGGGCGAACAAACGCTCAAGGTGTGCAAGGAGCAGACGAACTTGCACGCCATATAGGTTTCAGTGGAAGTGAACTAGGAACACGGAAAAAATTGTGTTACATTGGGAATTTTGCTAAATTAAGATTTGTTACACCGAGGTTCAACTTTGGACTCGTTCGATTTACTTACACCAACCTGCACCAGTGCTGAAAAGTGTAGCACGATGGAGAAAGAACACCTCTGCCTGCGTGCTCAGATAGGCTGCGCCTGTAAGTTGAGTACGGCAGCCTGCACCGAGTGCACCTGGGGCAGGCAAATCGAATAAAATATGTATAAAGCAACGTTACCTAAGGAAGGCTCGCTTGCCTTTCTGTATTCTGTAAAGTATTTTCTGCCTGTGTTTAATTTTTTCTAATAAGACATTAAAAACTAAAAAGGATTGTCACCTTTCTAGTATTAAACGTCTGTACCTCTTTTCTTTCTTTTTTATTAGACATTAAAAAAAAAATTTATCTTGAGCTAGGTGTTGCTGCTGCTTATCGAGTGTAGTCAGTCTGATGCTTCAGTTTTGCCAAACTTGCAAAGGAACGGTCTCCGCATCGATACGACGATCATCTGTTGTACCCCCTCCTTCTTCTCCTCGGCCACAGGTTGACCAGATCCTGAAGCACAACATCTCCGTGTTCATCAACCGCCAGCTCATCTACAACTACCCGGAACAGCTGTTCGCCGACGCCGGCGTCATGGCCATCGAACACGCTGACTTCGACGGCATCGAACGCCTGGCCCTTGTCACCGGTACTTTTCGTGGATCCTTTGATATCTGGTTTTGATTTGTTTCCCAGTTATTTTGCAATTGCTTTACCTTTCTTTTTTTGTCTTCACCTGTATGGGAGGCAGGTAGAAAGCCACTATGATGCCTAAACCACGGCTTGATTTTCCTTCCATGACGAGGGAAAGAACTCGCGAAAGAAAATTGCCTCCACCTTCTTTCCTATAGCACGATCACAACTGCTAGCATTCAAGCTTCCTGTGACAAGCGGTTCATTTGTACCACGCAAGATCTCTGGCCATTTTCTTTCTGGCGCTTTCAACGTTCGAGGATGGTTTCGGACTTCACTGCCCGTTACGTTTGCAACAGCAAAAATAGCTTCAAAGACAGCCACCGCAAAAATTGCACCTCTATACCGGACAGCAACAAAGCCGAAATGTAGATAAGTTGGTCGCAGCATTTTGATCCACCAGTTGCAGATGGGGAAGAATGAGGACAAGGGCCTCCTGCTTTCATCAGTTGTGCTTGTCCTCCGGCGACGCGTCGTTGCTGGCGTTTCGGTCTCTGTGGCCAGCAAGTCGCTCCAGTGAGCATGTTGGTTGGGACACTGGTTCTCAAACTGGGTTCCTGAGTACCCAGGAGTTCCTCAGAGTATGCCCTTGGTTTCCCCAGAGTATTCCCATGGTTTCCCCAAGTTTCCAAATATAATCAGCCATCCCTGTCATTAATTGAGGTGTTTCTCCTGTTTAAGCGCTATTTTAGTACATCTGAGCCACCCGTTTGTGCATAACTATGAGCCAAATGCCCCTACTATGTACATTACTGCTTAAAATGTCTGTTGTCTTCTGCACTGCTATTGCATCAATACAGACTAAGAGGGTTTTTTTTTTTTTTGATTGAAATTCAGGGAAGATAGGGGTTGCTTCAAGGCCCGCTTTTTTGCTTCGAGGCCCGAGCCTAGGGCAGTGTTTCCCAAACTGGGTCGCGAAGCGGCTCTGCATCTTGAAAAAATTATGCAAACTTGGCTTCTCTGTGGTTATGTCATTGAAAGCAAAGTACAGGTCACAGCTCAACCCTGTGCTAGAACTGAGAGTTGCAGCCTTCAGACTTAGCCTAATTTTGAGAAGCTGCTCAAACAAATAAGGTCATTAGGAACAGTCATTCCTGCTTCCATGCATTTTTGTTTTAATGTTTAGTCTATAGTTAGCTGATTCAGCCTGACTATATTAACAAAAATTTTAGCATCATTTGTGAGTATATGGCTGTTTATGCACTGAAGTTGAGATGCTTGTGGCATTTTGAAAAGCCGGCATGATGGGGAGGGGGAAGGGTATTTTCGATGCAACATTCTATATTTTTGATGGGTCGTAGGGTAGCAGAGTTTGGAAGCACCGAGCTCTAGAGGGCGTGGGAGTGCATTCCAGTTGACTTCCCGTGCCAGCGGACGAGGACGCGGGGTCCCCAAACGTTCTCCCTCTCCCTCCTCAGGCGGCGAGATAGTGTCGACGTTTGCGAGCCCCGAGCTGGTGCGGCTGGGCACCTGCGACCTGATCGAGGAGGTGATGATCGGCGAGGACAAGCTGCTCAAGTTCTCGGGGTGCCCCTGGGGGAGGCCTGCACCATCGTGCTCCGGGGCGCCACCCAGCAGATCCTGGACGAGGCGGAGCGCTCGCTCCACGACGCCCTCTGCGTCCTCCTCGCAGGTGAGCTGTCCGCCTCGAGCCAACGCCACCCGGAATGGTCGAGGCACGCAAACGTCCTCTCGAACGCGTCTCTGCTTGGGGCGTTTACCCCGTCAAAAGAAAAGACATTCCCACGATTTCTGCTCGACGACATCGTAGAACTGTCGTGCCATCGCCGGTCGCAGTCCTGCGCCGTCGCATTACACTGCTTTAGTGTGGAGGTGCCGTCGCACCCTCCACGGGACGTCGTCATGGTCGGACAGCGCCAACTCGGCATTAGACCCTTCGCAAAACCAAAGCCCGCGTGCGCCACGCGACGAATTGCGGGAGTCCTCGGCACGCCCCTCCCGTTGTCTCTCCTCCCGCCACCGCGCCACTGCGCGAGCAGGCGCGGGTCGCCGAGGCAGCGACGCTCAAGCAGCTGAGCTGGACGGGCGCAGAAATGGGGAGAGGTGTCGCGTGGCTGCTTGCGAGGCCCCTTTCTCGACCCTCTCCTTTGTAACGGCCCTGTCGTCCACTGCACCGACACTTTGTCGAACCCAGTCCACGGTTGCGGCGCGAGACAAGTGGATTCGGCGACGCTGCGAGGCGCGAGGGTGAGTTACGACGCACTGCGTATTCAAATGAGCGAATGGCTTCACCCGTCGCGATGTGTTTACGCTGCCACAGGTATCGTTTTGGTTCGCCATTGCGCGACGGTGTACCACGGTTCATGACGCAAGCCCACAGAATGCAGTAATTGCAACCGCGGTGTAATCGCCCACAGAACGTATGATCGCAACCACAACGCTAAAGCAAGAGACGATACACGTGGCAGCGTAAACGCATAGTGACATGGCGAAGCAATTTACTTATTTGAATGAGTAAAGCTATATCGCACTCCGAAGTGTACTTCAGACGAAATGGCTATACGCACTCCGCTAAACTCGAATAAAACGAGTGGTCAGGACGAGTTTCTAGCGATAGCATAGCATAGGGGTTAAGGTGTCCGCTCTACTGCAATGGGACATGAGTCAATCCTCGGTGGGCCTACATTTTTTGTTTTCTTTTTCTCAAACATTTTGTTTTGTTGAGGCATTTGACGATATTTACGACATTTTTTTTTTCACGATGAACACTAAAACAATTGAATGTTGTTGACGAAACTTTTCCAGAGGTGCGATCGGGGACAGCGGGGCTTGGGTTGCCGGCTGGACGCCGCGAAGCGGCGTGTACTGGTTAAGTTTTGTAATTAGCAGCTGATACTGTCGCCGCGAAGCGGCGTGAACGCAGGCGGGGGCTGTGTGTAACGAGCTCCCCAGTGATGCACGCGCCGTTCGAAAGTGTTGGCCCGAGCGGGATGAGCTCTCCACGGAGTGCGTATAGCCATTTCGTCCGAAGTGCACTCCGAGTGCGTATGTTTACTCTTATTTGAATGCGTAATGTGTCGTTACTTTTGCGTCTTGCAGTGTCGCCGAACCAACCTATTTTGCGCCGCAACCGTGCCACGGTTTGACTAGGTTCGGCAAAGCTTCGGTGTAGCGGACAACGGAGCCGGTACAAAGGAGAGGGTTGAGAAAGAGGCAGCCTCGCCAGCTAGCCAACACGATACCCTCTCCCCCATATCCGTGCGCTCGTCTGACTGGACTGCTCGAGCGGTGTTGCCTCGGTAACCTGCGCCTGCTCGCGTGCGTCACGTGGTGGCGGAAGGAACGTGCCGAGGACTCCCAGAATTCGTCGTGCGGCGTGCGCGCTGGCTCTTGGGATTTCGGAAAGGGTCCATTGGACACGGGGCCCAGCCAAGCGCTGGCGTGAAATGGATTTGTGTAGACGCCCTGGGGATCGTCCAATTTCGGTCGTGCTGCGCCTTCTCGCTCACGAGCATTCTCTGGGCTTCACAGGGGTTCAAAGACAAGCGTGGAGAGCATTACGCCGTAAGCGCTTACACTGGGGGTTTAAGCGCTCACAACGATCTACTTTATTTTGTTTTAAGTTGAAGTCCTCATTGAAAAAAACTACCGTAAAATATCGTGCAAGCACCCACTCAATACTTTGAGATAATCTCAAGAAAATGGGGGATGGGCGCTTGTCCGGTCATCAATTTGACATATAAATGTACTGTGCATATTTTTTAAGATCTTTCAAATTTGGGGATGGGCGCTTAATGTGGAATGGGTGGATGCACGGTATTCTACGGTATGTTTTTAAAAATTGACATTGGACAGATATGCATCTCGTATTTTGAGGTAACCACTCTTCCTGAAATATTTACATTTGACTTATAAAAACTAAACAGCCCGAGGTCCCACATCCCCCAATTTATATTCTCGCAGTCAAAATCGTGCTTAATAGCTTCATTTGCATATCATAGATTTCTTTACAAAGAGTGACATATCTTCTTATGCAGGTATGTAAAGTTGTCCTTCTGAGTTGAAAGTTTGCACAGTACACCTACATCTGACTTTAAATCTCCTCTGCGAATTTCATTTCGATCACTTGAGTGGTTCAGAAGTTAAATATATAGCCAGTGTTTCCCCTTAAGCGAAAAACTGTTTGAATCAAGCAGCTTATAAATGCATTAAACATGTAGCGGGACAACCCACATTTTTTTATTTGTTTGAATTTATCTGAAGGATGAATATCCGATTGAATTATCGCAGTCCACTGTATTGCTATACTCCATTTCAGCGTGACCTGGTGAATGTCGAAAGCTAATGTCTCTGTCGAGCCAATCGAAGCGACGTAGCGAAGTCTCCGACAGCTTTCCATAAGAGGAGTGCGCTCCTACTGTAGTACGTTGTCACACGCCTCCCCGTAATGCTCCGATTTGCTCGCCAGGGCCGTGGCTTTCGGCATATGCCAGGCTGTGTTTACACAGTGTGTGGCAGTAGTTTCGACTGCTTTATTCACGAATCTTGCTGAGTGCAGGGGTTGGCATTGGGGGAACGACCGACTGCATGCAATGTTTTCTTGTACAGGTTGTGAAGGACAGCCGGGTGGTGTTTGGCGGGGGCAGCTCGGAGATGCTGATGGCGTCGGCCGTGTCGAAGCTGGCCGAGTCGACGCCGGGGAAGGAGTCCCTCGCCATGGAGGGGTTCGCCAGGGCTCTCAGACAGGTCTGTTCGAACACCTCGCTGCAGGCCCCTTCAGGGCGGTCGAACACGAACGCTTTAGTCTGTGTTGTGAAAGGCTGGTGTACATTTGGAAATACCTTGCATCGCAAGTTGTAATGCATCAATATTGAGACCGGGAGGCTACGTTGCTGAATTGGGGAAATTTCTCGTAAACATAGCTCCAAGGGACAAAGAGAAATCAAATTTGAACGCATGTAAAGTAAGGAATATATTTCAACAAAAAACATTCTATATTTTACGTGCATTCAAATTAGGTTTATATTTGTCCCCTTGAGCTAGGTTTTCCCAGCTGGGTTGGAAATTTCCCATGATTCGGCAGTACAGCTGGAAGGGGTCTTTTGGCTATCGAACAAGAGTGACAGGCATTCCTCGAGGTGGGAAATGTTGGGGAGCCTATGCCCTACATGATGGGAATTAAGGGAGCCTGCTGCCAATGGTTGGGAAGTTTGCTCTCCTTCCCTGTCTACTCCTTGCTAACCCAACACAAATCGCTTTGCCGTGGCATAAATTTTTGGTGAAAAGAGAAGCGCGTATCTAGTCCCGTAGAAACGGTCTGCATAGTACTAGTGCTTGTTTAGTGTTATTAAGTGGGAAATGAACTCTACCCTAAAACAGGCCTGGTCTTTCTATCCTCTTGGGAGGTTAATCTAGAATAGAACTCGGAAGCACTTTCCAATTTATGACGCTATATGGGGTCAATACCAAACTCGCCATTTGTTTGAACAATGCCCGGCTTGTATGGGTCGGCGGAAAGAGAGCTGCGATTGTTTTGTTGCACGATTTTTGATCATTGTGATTTGTCTCCACGCAGATTCCGACGATCATTGCCGACAACGCCGGCTTCGACAGTGCCCAGCTCGTGTCTGAGCTCAGGGCTGCTCATTCGGAAGGAAAGAAGACTGCCGGCATCAGTAAGCCAACTCGAATATGCTTTTGTCGCTTTTTTTTGTGTCCGTTCCTCTTTCAATTTCTGCTTGGATCTTGGAGATGTTTCTTTGCAAATAAGCAGGATGTCTGGGAAAACGATTGCAGCGATTTTTATTCACCAAAAATAAACTGTGCATTGGCGTATGCTCAGTCTCAGCCCAAGCATGGCTCCAGCGGTCTGCACCAGACGTCCGTGTTTCAGAGCTTGCTGTGATCTGATTCAAAAGTTTTATGTGATTTTGAGAAATTTCCAACGAGAAAATAGCGGCCAACAAAACCCAAGGATACCTTGATATGTACAGTGTCGGCCACTGGAAAGGGGCCTCATTTCCTCGTTAAAAATATCAGATAATTGCGAATAGCATTTAAATTGGATCACGGCAAGCTCTGAGACTTTGGCGTCTGGTCCGGGGACTGTCTCGCTGTTTTTGGATGGAAAGTGAGTGTTCTGCAACACATCATTCATTGTTGCGCCAAAAAGAAAAAACTAAAATTTGTTCTCGGATGCTTGTACCTGATCCCCTATTCTGAAGATTAGTGCAATCATGTGATTGCTGCGCCAATTGCACCAAACTGCGCCAAGGGGAAAACCCTGCTACATCCTGCTACATTTTGCAAAAATATGGGTAATCTGCGCCAAGCCTTCGCCAAAGGACCAATTTTTGTATCCTTCCAAAGCCGACACTAAACTGAGTGCCGTAACTGAGCATGCACGAGCTAGGTGACGCAAACAGCCGCCCGACACATAATACCCAGCGGTCCATCCGGTCTTACATGGATTTTCCCGCCGTCTCTTGTTTCGCACTCGCGTCGTCTCGTGGTTCTTGTCTCACGTCTTTTTAAAAGAATTTCAACGATAGTCGCGGGCGTGTGCGGATGCTCCGACGGTAGCCTGCCGGGTACCAGCCCGGCTATGCCGTCATGTGATACAAAACCACGTTTGTGCACGGCGAAAATTACTTTGTGAGCTGAAGCACTCGCTCCTGAAAGCAACGGCCGTGGGAAAACTATATTTGGTCCCTGCCTTCCAGTCATTGTGATCGCGCGACGCTGGGTGTTGCCGTCCCCACGTCGCTGCAGATATGGCGCACGTTCATCAACATTCTTGTTCTTCGTTTAAATCGTGCGCTACTACAAGAATCCCCCTTCAACTCGGACTGCTGTGTTGAAGTATTGATTACCTAGGTTTCTCTCGGTAGGCTTTCTGTCGAGAGGGAACCCGGTAGTAAAAAAGTGAAAAAGTGGAGAAAGAAGTGAGCTAAAGCAAAGAAGGCAATGTCTGCACGCTGAACCCGCACAGCGCGCTTGTTTGTCTCGAGTTGAGTCGTTGCACAAAGCGCTCCAAGAACTTTTGACCCTGGCTCGCTACGTCTTGCATCGATGCTCTCAGGTTCTTTTTTCTGTGTTTAGCTTGTACCTTGCCTGCCGGCCTGGCAAGCACGTGCCGCTAGACTGTTTTTTTGTCGTATGCTGGACAGTTATATTTTGCATACAATTTTTGGAACCAGTTGACGACGGAGTGGAGTGGCATGGTTTCGGTTTCGATTGAACAGCCATCTCCGCTCGCGTGACCAAGCACGTGCAACTGCAAGCCTGCCGAAGTTGCCCTCATGTGCATGCGAACATGATTGCACGACAGAGGCACCAACCGGAATGCTTGCAATTCATTGTTTTACGTTTGCTTACTTTTGACGAAAACCTGGCCCGTCGGGAACCAGGAAAACGGTGGCAAGTGGTTTTTCGGAATAGCTCGGTAACGCCTACAGCACTGTACACTTGTGAGACTTCTCAATATCTCTTTGGAGACATTGCAAGTGGACATTCATTACTAGTCGAAGGCAAAGTGACGCTTGCAGCAGCCTTGGAGAAAGTTTCGAAACGTAAAAATAAAAGCACCCGCCAGTCGTAATGCACCTTTGTATTATGTACAGTTTCGCAATGCGCTGCAGTAGTTACGTGTTTCATCCGTCAGAGACTGCTATTTATTGTATTATATAACTAGTGAACCTGATGCTGTGATATTTACTACTAAGCTGGTCATTTTCAAATAAATTTTAATATGTGAAGTTTGGTTCTTATTTATCTATAGCGGGTGCATATAGGTATATGTACCATTTAACTAAAGCATTGCAAAATGTGTCATGTCATTGGCATTTCAGTTACATGTTGAAAGACTCCCAGGTGGTTTAACAGGACCATAATTTGTTTATTGCAGCGAGCAAAGTGCTTTTCGTTTGGCCAGCACTTAAAACAAACATTCTAATTTTTCTAAGAATATCTGCTCCAAAAGACACTTTTGCCGCTCCGAAACACTGTTTTGGCTGCTCCAAAAGCCAGTTTTGCTGCTCCAAGACACTGTTTTTGCTGCTCCGAAAGGTGCTCCAAAACGGCTCAGGCCAGTCACATCACTGTTAGTGCGAACGAAGACTTTGCCACGAAAATCCACACGCAATTGCTTTTTTGTTTCCCTTTTCTCGCTCTCCAGACATGACTGAAGGCTGCGTGGATGACATGTGCAAGCTGGGTGTGACTGAGGCTTTTGTGGTGAAGCGCCAGGTGCTGCTGAGTGCTTCCGAGGCGGCAGAGATGATCTTGCGGGTGGACAACATCATCAAGGCCGCCCCACGCCAGCGCCACCCCGACAGGAGTCACTGAGCCTGGGGGCACGTCGGGCCGAGATCGATGGAACGTAATTTAAGGCAGGGCCGGACCTGCCATTCGTTTTGAGTTTGTTTTATTATTTGCTAATAAAGAGAATCTGTCCGCTACCTGGCCCTTGTATAATTTCTGGCACCTCTTTGACTTCGAGGCAAGCGCTGGCCTACGGCTCCCCAATCGCGGGTTTGAATTCTGGTGGAAGTGCCCGCAATCCGACGAAGGCTTGTTGCGAAGAAGGTGTCTTACAACCGAGATTTCGCTTGCACATCGGAGGATCCCCAGGTGGTCGAAATGAATCCTCAGTCTTCCACTGGGGTGTGCCAGATGCCCTTCGTTATTTTTTGGCACATAAACCCAAAATGGGATTTCGGCATAAACTCAAGGGTTGTTCCTAGGAGACGAGGCATGCGTTAACTCCGCTAGCATCGTCACTAGAGCCACCTAACACGATATGCTTCAGAGTATCGACTTTTGCAATCGTACTGCTTGGAATCATTGTTGCCAGTTATCTAAAGCTTTATCTGAAATCATGGGATTCCCTCTTGTGTCCACTTGAAATGTTAAAACTGCACCTGTCATTTCTTTTATTTGCTAACCAAAAGAATGTGTCTGTTACCCCATCTCTGTATTAGCATTGGGACGTTTCAGTAGCACGATTTGCTGCGATGTCACGAGTTGTGATCCTGGTTACTTGTCATCAGTTGCAAATAACGTTACTGCAACAACTCGGTTGGGAAACTCGCCCTTGAAACACGGGCCGCTCGCGTCTACCGAGACCAAACTAGATACGATTACAGCGCCGCCCTCTAGCGGCGAGTCGAAACACGAAAATAGCTTCATATGCTACTGCGAGATGGCACCACTGTCCCTAGCACAACTCGACTGGGAGAAATGGCGGCGTTGCGATTGCGTCTATATTTCGTTTC
This sequence comes from Ixodes ricinus, assembly GCA_037355805.1. Taxonomy (NCBI): domain Eukaryota; kingdom Metazoa; phylum Arthropoda; class Arachnida; order Ixodida; family Ixodidae; genus Ixodes; species Ixodes ricinus. The sequence goes on from JAZHYW010042834.1 coordinate 12,983, forward strand.
AGCTTGTGTCCAGACGCAGGCGATGCTACAAGCGCGAGCTTCGGGCTTTCAGCGTCCCTGCCAAGCACGCGCGCCCGTGCAATGCAAGCACTGTTCAGGGCCACACGCTCGCGCTCGTAGCATCGGCTGCATCTGGACCCAAGCTGAAACGAAGTATAGTTCAATTCACGAGTACAGACTCAAAGCCACTTTTTCAAAGTAAGCTCCTGTGGCAGTTTCCCAACTTAGTTGGTTTTATAATTTTGGTTGCAAACAATTTTTTAATGTTGTGTGTGTGCAAAAAGCATAGTGGAAGCTCGAGTAATTGCAATCCTAAACCAACACCGTCGAAGTTTCGCCTGACATTGCTCGTATTTTCTTAAAGGGTAACTGCAAAAGAAAGAAGTGTACTTTTAAACAGCCTAATTGGGACAAGCGTGTCACAAAACAATTTTTCCGCCAAAAACAAAATTCTTTACAGCAATATTTATTTCGCGAGACTGATTTTAGTTTGCGGCTAATTCGTCTGTTTTAAATCACGCGCCACAAAGTTGGTATTATACGTCACGTAGTGGCTGCTGTACCTCACGGAGTGACTTACAACAGCCACTCCGCGCCAACAAAAGAGCGGGAGTTTCAAATGTGGAGAAGTTGTAACTCCGACTAAATTACGTCCTGTGGTGTAAATATTGATAGAAAAAGATTAGTTTTTTTTTCGCGGAAGATTTGTTTTGTGACAAAATTGTCCCATATAGGCTGTTTAAAAAATAAAATAAACTTTTTTTTCTTTGCAGTTACCCTTTAAGTAAAAGCAGAACCAATTAATCCCACTAAGGATGTCATAGTGAGCGTTTGACCGATTGTGGAAAGCCGATTACATCGACAGGATTGGTCGCGCACGTCGCCAATATTCTTGATGCTTTTTCTACAACGCAAGGCCTACATTAACTCCTCTGACATGACTGGTACCACCTGTGCTTCAGACTAACTACGTTCAAGCCGTCTTGTTGCTTACAGGGTGGAACAGTGCCATATGCGCCAAACCAAAAACGCGCACCAAAACAATATTTTTTTCGGTGTTTATCAGCTCGCAAGCTGTTAGTTGGCTCGTTTCGTAACAGTAGCTATGTTTACTTTGGCTTGGCTGCACAGACTGTTCTTTTTTCTACTTTTCTCAGGTTCTGTTCATCCTTCCATCACATCCCAAGACGGAAGCGCGCAAAGAAACTGGGGGTGGTTGAAAAAAACCCGAGACTGCGGGTAAACGACACAACACTAAAAAGTCTCTAGTACTGGGGGGTTGGGTTTCACGACAGTTACTTGCGACCGGATTGTTATTCTTCAACTATGGAAGAGGTTAATCGAGTCGTCATTCGACAGATTGACCCCGGCTTTCAAGCCAGAGATCAGGTCGTCGGCCAGTTGACAACAGATTAACAAAAATAAGTCAAATTTTTTACAGTACTTTATTGTTAGAATTGAAATGGCATTCCCACAAGATAAGTCGTAATCTGATGAAACTGAGATGCGGCGCCGGCAGAGTATCGGATGTATAGTTATTGGTATGATCAACGCACTAAAACTCCCGGTGTTTGAAGTCTCTTGGGTCACTTGCACTCCTGTCTTTTGCAGCAAATACTGACAACTCTTATTTGTAGTCAGCTACTTAAATATGATCTGTGTTGCACAATAGGCAGTTCTTGATGAAGCTTGCTAAGGTGCTCAAGCGAATTTAGCAACTTGATGCTATTCTAGTGAAACCACGATGTAACTAATTAACATCCAGAGGAGTTCTAAGCTAGTGCACTATTGATGTGCACTAGCTTAGACGCTAAAGCACTAAAAAGTGTTTTGCCATGTTTCTAATAATGCATTTTAAAGAAAGTTGTTGCGCTACGACACCTTGGTCAAATGCTACGGAAAGCATATTTTTATTGACAACTATTAATTATACTCGGCTGACGATAATAATCCCCGAGAAGGGGAATAAGGGGGACAAAGGACAACCATAAATCTCCAAACATAGCTAGTAGCCTCTGACCTTACCCAAGATCCAGGCTGAAGTGCCCCTTGCCAGCAGTGAAAGTCGATCTGAGCTGCTCACTACCTGCTCCTAACTCTACCTCCAAAACGCTGTTTGAGCTGTTCCCAAGGCTGCTCCCAAATACATTTAAGCAGTTCCACCCCTGTGCTTAAAACAAGTTTTGCTTCCTTCTGCATGCAAATCTCGCAAAGTTGCATTTTAGAATTGTAACTGTGTCGCCATTATCACCCGCTCTGAGCAAGGCAACAAGATGACGGCGCCAAGACGAACGGGGTACCGAGACGTTAGGCATAGCTTTTATTGTGACGTGACTTGCGCGTTCGCATAACAGTGGTCGTCGATACTTGAAAGAAAGCGCGAAGCGTGGATTTCATCGGGGGGCTTAAGCTACAACGTCGTGGTATCGCCACCTGCTGCTTTGTACTATTCTCGTAGAGCTTCACTAAAGCGCGTGTCGCGGATCCGCATGGTGATTCCGCTATCATACTGGCACCCCCCCTCCGGAACCGGTAGAGCCACAGAATTCGGGGAACTTTGCCTGATTGGTAAGCTTTAAAGTTTATGTGCATTATCGCGCATTTCTTTTTTTTTTTTTTAGATGATGTATTGAGCTTGCGCTTATGTCGCAATAAAGGCCATCCCACTGCTTTTAGGGACGTTTGAATGAAAAATAAGCAAAGTTAATTGGTATCGACCTCCCACCTTTCTAACTTCTGATATGCTCGTCCGCGTCGGCCGCTTCTCCTAACACGGCGGTGCAGAGCGGTGAAGCCTCACGATCCCCCTCCTGCGATTTTGATCTCGGACCTATCAATCCCCGGTTTCTCAAGTTTATCACCAAAGTTTTGGACAGCGCTTTCTCGGTATGTGTACGTACGTTGTCGGAATTTCCGGAAACGTCCTTTTGGCGCCGTCTAGGCATCGCACCGTATACTGGGGGTGCAACTTTCTGCGGCAATGGAGCCAAAGCTACGGGCAGCGCGCCCTTTCCCAGGCTGAGCGCCGGTTCAAGCTTTGCGTGCAAATACTTTACTAGGGGGAATACATTCCACTCCTCTCAAATACCATTGCCTTGGCGCGGACAGGTTCTCTGGGCTTGGCGAGAGCCATCTATCGTCGGGGAGGTCTCGGCGGTAAATGATAATGATGACGATGGTTGTTCTACATAGACTCGTTGCTCTCGGGCAGGGGCGCGAACGCGTCCGCAAGACCAGAGCCGTTTATACTGAGAGAGTTTGGCCTTTTAAAGGCCCTGTCACACTGAGGCAACACGACGGCAACGGCAACACAACACGTCGTCCAACAGTCAGGCAACTTGTTGCTGCTTCCCATATTGTCCGACAAACCTGTCACATCGAGGCAACAGCACGACAACATGGACGACAACTCCGATCGTTGCCTCGGTACGACAGCTTTCGGCAACAAAACAGCAGCAACTTGTGTCGGATAACGTGTGTTGCCGAGATCGCTGGCTGAGCGAATTTGGGGCCGGCAACACGACAACATAAATAGCTTCGATGGTAGAGCTAGTTCCCTATCAATAACGTCTTACTGAAATAAAGGCTTGGAAAACGTTATTTAACAATATTTAGGGCTGGCGTGCAGCTAAAATATATTTTAAAATAATGTTTTTGCTGCGTGAGTTACGGAAAGCGATTTTCGAAATGGTCACAGCTACGGTCGTGAACGTTCAGAACTGGTTTTGAAATTAGAACTGCCGGAGACCAGCTCACATTACTGATAGTAAAATAAAATGGCATGCCTACTCACGCTGATGATGATGTTCCCGTCCTCGCCCTCGCTGTTTTATACTTTCAAGTTTGCATCCATTAACCAACACGCTCGCGTTTCAATTGTAAAAATGAAGTATAATAACCCAGAAAACCAAAGATTAAAAATCGAAGCATTAAAACGACCATTCTGATCATAATTGTTGGTGCTTGGAAACAGCCGCTGCCAGACACCTGATTTGTTTTCAAAATACCCAGGACGTTTTGGGGGAATGAAGCAATCACATAGCTGGCGGTAGGCAAGTAGACAGCGTTGAAAAATATTTATTCCACCGATTGTTGTGAAGGCCGATCGTGTCAGTGTCGCAGTTTTGAAGCGCTGTCAGTTCAGCCCACGACCGTGGTTCAGCCACCGTGGTTCAGCTCAACACACGCGCTACAAAGACGCTTTGTGGTACTCCAGTGCAACTCAATTTTACAGTAGACATAGGAATTGCATGAAAGAACGGACAAACACTTCATGGCAGCGTAAATACCGAAAATATATCGGCGCTGTCGCTTTCCCTCGGTTAGGGCTATCTGCTTTGTCAGCGAAAGAAGAACATTTCGATAAAATAAAGAGCGGAAAATACTCCCCGTGTCAAGTTTTCTTAATCGCAGTCACTGGTTGATGTGGTACCGTGGTAATTCCCGGCCCTTCGACCGCACTAGGCGCTTTGTAGAGCTTCACATTTCCAGCGATCTCCGCGCCGCACACGAGACGAAGGTAAACAATCAAGATGGCGGAGAGTGTCGCTGCCGTGTTGTCCCCGTGCTGTCGTCGCCGTCAGCGCGGTGTGACAGGGTTGTCGGACAACAAATCGGGCAACACGGTTGCCGGGCGGCAGCAACATGTTGGCCCGACCGTTGTTGCTGCCGCGATGTGACAGGGTCGCCGGCAGCACGACTTTCCCGCGTTGCCGGATAGAGCTGTCCAACTGTTGCCTCAGTGTGGACAGGGCCTTTAAGGCGATATTTTGACAGTCTGGCAACCACAATGCAGCGTAGTCTGACAACCGGGGGATGACTAATTCCCGTCCGCCATTTTGTGGCTCTGACTCTAGGAACTCTATGCGATTTCTGCAGGAATAAAGAAGAGAAAGAAGTAACGCCGACTTTTGTGTTATCGCGAAATCCGCCGGATTCTAGCGGGCAACAAGCTCCGCCCATTGGCCAAACTCTCAGTCAGTATAAAACGGCTCTGCGTCAAGACGCGACCATGTTATGCTGGCAGCACCATCGAGGCGGCGCTGTAACATTCGATTTTGCACGTACCACGTTCGAATGCAAGCATCTGTCAGCATCTGTCGACGTGCGATAACAAAATTACCAAAAAAAGAAAAACTAAAATAAAAAAAGAATGATGCAGCTCGCGGCCTCAGCGTCCCAATAAACATTCCTTTCAGCTTTATTATTTTATTGCTTTCTTTTATAGGGGGTATTCACTGGCCGCCATATTTGAGGTCACTGTTTAGAGCGCATGCTCAGAACGAGCTCACATTAATATGCTGCCAAGACCGGCAATCTTGATTGTGCGGTGTGCACGTTGCAAAATAACTGTGGAAGCTAGCCATCAGCACGTGCTCAGCATTAGCGCACACAGATATGGCCGCCAGTGAATACACCCTATAGCTTTCGTGAGCCCATATGTTTCACTTTACGTGATAGCGAAGCTGAAGTTACTTGCAAAAGCATGTTCCCCTGAACGATGATCGCACTGCACGAGCGCGCGTGCTTGGCAAGGACGCAGAAAGCTTGGAGCTCTGCTCTTGTAGCCTCTGCTACGCTTGCACTTTTAATGCAACGGAGCATAAAATGCTGTAGTGGGCGAAGCGTAGTGACGCACGCTGAAACGCAGTGCCGAATATGCATAACTTGCTCACCTGGCGCGCTGCTTGGCAGGGACGCTGAGAGCTCGGGTCTCGCTACATGTCTGTACTTCGTCTCAGCTTGGGTGCAGACGCAGCCGATTGCTGCGAGCGCTGAGCGTGCCAGCGCGTGAACAGTGCTCGCATTGCACGCGCGCGCGTGACTTGGCAGGGACGCTGGAAGCGGCGTCTCGCGCCTGGCGCTCGCCTGCGTCTGGACCCGAGCTGAAGCGAAAAGCAACCTCGGCTACGCCGGCAGTTGGGATGGAACGGATGCGCAAAAAAACGATTGGGCGGAAAAAATGGCTGGGGATGTCACCACTCAAGCAAAAGCGCGCGCGTGTATGAAGGCACTCTGCTTGAGAGCTACCTGGGCCTATACCAATTGCGTTGTTGTGGAAATGCTCGAGACAGCGTGCCGCGCGACACTTCTATACTTCGTTCCACCTTATCTTGTACCGCAGCGAAGGCTAGAAGCGCGAGGCTCATGAGCGTTGGCTTGCTGCCCGCTTGGTGCACGAGAGCGTGTGCCGCCGAGATGTGCTTTAGAACAAGGAGCTCGCGCTTGTAGCCTTTCCTGCGGTACAACACAAGCTGAAACAGAGGTAGTAGTGGTCGCGGCGCGTGCATCGGCGGTGTGCCGCCATGGTCTTCCCAAGGGTGGCACGTTGCGCGTGCCTCGTGCGTCGACGCACCTTGCGCTACTTTTGAAACATGAAGGGGCTTCCGAGGTGGAATCGGAGACGACACCGCCGCGGCCGCCGCGAGCATCCAGGTGCACATGCGCGTGGACTGGCGCGGACCTTCACTCCGTCGGGGCTGGACTCGGCGCTGTGGGCGTTCTGTCTAATGCAAATGGGCGGAGTAGAATGTATGAGCCCTGTTACCGGTCTTACCGCAAGCATCAAGGAGAATGCGGGGATTGGTGTTCCACGCGCCGCACGTGCTGGCCTCAGCAGTAGTAGCTTTCCCGAAGCAAATACCTAAAACCAATGGCATCTTGCACGCGCGTTCGTCAACGCTTTCTTTTGTTGTTGGTTGTTACTTCCGAATCTTTTATGCAGGAAAGGCGTGCGCGTGCGGCGCGTGGAACGCCAATCCCTGCATTCTCCTTGATGCTTGGGTAAGACGGCTAAATGGTCTATTCCCCTAGTAAAGTATTTGCTTTGCGCGTACTCGCCTCCTTTCCTCGGATATGTCACAGAATGTTGCCACCGGAGTAGAGACGCCTCATCTGTGCCCGAAGCCGGTACGACCACCGCGATGCTTGCAAACACGAAATCGTTCGGTTTCTCCGAGTTGTACGGGTACGACGCTCGCGAGGCTGATGGCGCGAGCGTGTGCCTTCATCTTGCGGTTCATTTGAACGTGCTCTCGCGCAAATGTGAAACTGCGCGTTCGTGCCAGCAGCGCTGACAGTGTGTGTGTGTGTGTGTGTGTGTGTGTGTGTGTGTGTGTGTGTGTGTGTGTGTGTGTGTGTGTGTGTGTGTGCGTGCGTGTATGCGTGCGTGCGTGCGTGCGTAAGTGCGCGCGCGTGTGTGTGTGTGGTGTGTGTGTGTGTGTGTGCGCGCGCGCGCGCGCGCGCAGGGGCGGATTCAGAGAGGGGGTCCGGATGTCCAGACCCCCTCTTCATGTGTAAAATTTAGGGCGTGAAACGAGGGAGAGGGCCAGGGGTTCCCGGCCCCCCTCAGGAAATTCCCTGCATCCGCCCCTGTGTGTTTGTGTGTGTTTGTGTGTGTACTACGCATGAAACTCAGTATAGTAACATTTGACCGAGATTGAACCCTCAAATGTCATCGTTGCAGAACATGGGCATGGGTACGTTCACAGATTGACAGCGCATTCAGAGTGAGTGGCTCTCTAATTTTGGATAGTAGCGGTCGAATATGTGCGTTTTCTTACCCGATACTAGCTCGGACGATATGCCTCTGTGCTCCCGGTCTTTCACCAAAAATGAAAACAGAAAAATCGGTTTGTGAACTTTGGTGAACTTTTTCCAATTGTTTTGTTAGAAGAACACCTCTTTTCTCCATTTAATATTACCCTCGAAAGTCGGTCGCCTTTTTTTGTCTCACTGCCGGGATCGAGCATTGTTAGCTCCATTGAGTGCGTTTGTCGTTGTGCTCTGTCCAACTGCGGAGAAGCAACATTCCCAGAACAGCCATCGCGATCCTGCTTGTCGTGCATCGCAGCAGCGTGCTGAAGTGGAAAACACTCTTCCACAATGTGAAGGTACAGTGCGCGGCAGTATTAAAGCGAACACGACTTCGGCGCTTTTTGTCTTTTATTTTACTTCGAAAGGTTATTGGTAGGCAACAAACGTTACCGCTTAGGTTAGTTACCCTAAGGGATATCCACCGCATCAGTAGTTTCGGCGGCTATCCATTGTTTCTAAGAGAAAAACAGAGAAAACGGGCGTCCGCTTGTTCGAGCTGCTAGTGTTGTACTGTGTACATACGTTTGCGTCGGGGAATTCGAAAAAAAGAGATTTGGTAACTACTGATCTGACTACCCTGTCAACATATAGTGAAAGATTCAAAATAAT
>JAZHYW010042835.1:0-43997 GCA_037355805.1 Ixodes ricinus
TGCATGTGTACCTAGTACACAAGTTCTACTCATGTTCTAGAACAAAACACGTACTTTATGCTCGACGTTTACTTGTGCTTGGTGACACTCACCAGTTCGTATTCTTTAGACGGCCGGCATCCTCAGCCTTGGAGAGTATCCGATGATTCAACGACCTCGGTGTCTGAACCTTCAGCAATGCGATCGTGGGCGTGTCGAATGCTAGCAATCCTAATTTCTGCGAGCGTTCTAAATTTATTTTTCGAAACTTGATAGCTTGTTTTGCGTTCAGTATAGCTCTTTATCGTCGGACTGACGGCATGCACTTGTACCACTGTACTGTACACTGGCTTGTACTCGCAACGCTTTCATCATTGACCTCCATCACGTCGATCCACTGACTCTTCGTCCTCAACTTTTACAGTACGCAAAATAACCAACGGTGTTGCGATAAAGAGCTAGTGGAACTGAAACTTCGTTTTTTACGATCGCTCGTACGAAGAGCAGGATAAAAAATAAAAAATAAAGCCTTAGGCACGGTCGCGGAGAGCACGAGGAGTGAAACTCAAGTGACTTCCGGCAAACCCACTTTTAGTGACGTAGGCCGATGCCTCCCTTCTGACCGCCCTGACACCTTGCGGTACACTGTTACGTCACAGTGTACGGCGGGAACTTTGAATTGGGCCTCGTATTTTTATTTTTTATAAAAAAACTACGCAACTCTATTGTGAAACGATTTTTTTGTAATGTCCTGATATGCCATTTCAACGCCTAGCATAAAAAAATTCTTTTGGCGTGTCAGAGGCTTTTTAAAGTACCTGCAAGAAACATTATTACCATTACAACTATTATTATTATTAATATTATTATTATCAATATTATTATTATTATTATTATTATTGTTGTTATTATTGTTATTGTTATTGTTGTTGTTGACACTAGTGGTATTGATTAAATTAAAAATTGAACCCATGACCCCTGGTTATCCTAGAGTTACTGAATGGGTTTCCAGAGTACCGAAACTCCCACGCTCCGTGGCGCTCAAATTCATCCATATCCGTGTCGCCATTTTGGATCCTTGCATAGTACACTGTACAATAACTGTACGCATACCGTGTCGCTGGCGTTGTCGAAAAGACTTTCAGGAAAGTGTGTGGCGCTGTGGATAGCCGCTTTAAATCATTTGCGACATCATTTACATTGCAGTCTAGCTGGACTCGTGTAATCATTAGCTCACACGTGAGTTCACGTTACAAAACACCCATGGTTAGGTAGTCAATGAATCCTCATCTGGTAAAATATCTCATTTTGAGATGAATCACCTATCACTGTCTAAATATCCAGAAATACCAATAATTCACTCGACGAGGGTGGTCTGTGCCGTGTTCCCATTGCAGTGGCGAACTTTATCGCTTAGAGCTTAGCCGCTTATTTCTGTCATCACATTAAGGTGCTGGCATTTTTTGTTCACGCTTTTTGAGCATTTCAAAGACTGTCGTATAAATGCAGAAGCATTTCATTGATTTATTTACAACCGCATACAAGATGTTCAGCAATGGACAGGAACAGGATAGATTGAAACATAGTATCAAGCCCTTGTGATAGCTTGACAATTGCTTTGCTGGCCAGATGAAGCTTGCAGCGAAGTTCGCCAATGATTTCCCCATGACGATTCTCAAGGCAGTTAGCCGTCGACGCTATCTCTGTAAATGGTTAATGCAGACAAATGGAACTGTCGATGCGTTACGAGAATGGCTTGATATGAAATCAATGACTCTCTAAACCGCAAACACCAAGGATGTTTGTGTCATCATTCATTCTACATGAGCAGCAAGATGCATACTCATTCACTCGAGGTATCAAGTGGCATACCTATCTAAGACCGTGCTGTCAAGGCTTCATTCGTGTTTTTGTACCACAAAAAGGAAAACACCAATGTCATAAAAAATAAAATAAAAAACTCAAATGACAACCGCCTGAGTGCCCATTCACACAAGACTGTTTGCTTAAATTGCGTTATGAGTCACCCGGACATTCGTGCTTCGAATTTTGCATGCAAAACTACTCCTTACATTTTTTTTTAACGCTTCGTACGAAGCGAAGCAATTTGAATAAAAAGCACTGCAACATAATTCTCGTTCAGAAACAGCCGTTCTTCCAAGCATCCTTCGTGCCGAATCAAGGCTCAGTCGAAGCAGCCTGATCGGCTGCGAGGCGACGAGCAATACGCGGAGAAGACCAGTGAAATGCACTCACCTCACAAAGCTTGCTTCCTGCGGTGTGCTTGGAATTCTTTCGTTTTCTCATGGCAAGCCAAGCACTCCTCCACTTCAGATTGGCGTTTTTGCCTGACGGGAAGCGGAGGAGTATTTTGCCGTTCTCTGACCTGCTTCGGCACCCGAAGGCACAGCAAGCAGGCATATGGGAGTCGCTAAATACGGAACGTTAAGATGTGATTCCATGAAAATGCGTGCGCCACAAGCACTAAGTGGCAGAGAAGCGACCCGGAGCGTTGCAGCAGAAGCTGGCTGGACCCAATATGGTGGCTAATGGCGGCGATTAGAAAAAATAATCATGATAGTGACGGCACACGTGACTGCTGCCGTCCAGTGATGCCACAGGAAATCAAAGACATAAACGGCTAGAATGGGACTGTTGTCGGCGAAGCATTAAGAGAATGGGAAAAATTGGATTGTGTATGTTTCTACAGCCTCGAACTTGGTCTGCGTCAACGGGCGACGAGTCTCCCAGCTGTAGATGGAAATTTAGCCAGTGCGGTACAACGGCTAGCCTGGGGTCTCTAACGTGCACCACGCTGTAGGGATACACGACCGCACGCCGGTACGATGCTCATCCAGATCGAAACGGGCAGGGTGGGGATTGAACCCAGGATCCTGAGATTCTGCAACGCGAGCTACCGCTGGACAAAACGGCGGCTTGGGCGAGGAGGTTATCTATGTCTCAAAAAATAACGGCGCAAGTAGGGAATCCCACACAAACACACGTCCCCACAGGCCACACAAAAAAAATCACACAATCAGCGCTGTGTGAGTTTTTTGTCTGCTGTGATTGTCTCACTAAGTGGGATTGTTTTTGTGGCCATGTGGTGACGTGTGTTTGTGCCGGTTCCCTGCTTGCGCTATTATTTCTTGAGACGAGCTATCGCTCGCCGTGCATGCTCCGGGTTGGTGTGCGCTATAGTCTGATACAACTTAAGAAGACAGCGGCAAGTGCCGCTCAAAGGAAGTGGTATCACCACGCGAGCCAATACAAGAGCGTCTTTTTCGTGACGTCATAACGAACTTTTTTCAAGATGGCAGCGCCCACGTAAGGTGCTCTATCCGCGATCGCCGAGCGTGCAGGCGAAACAGTTGCTCCTTTCCAACGTTTCGTCTTCTAAATGCAAGACAACGCTTTTACTGAAGCACTTACTGCGACAGTTGTAACAGAGGGGCTGCAGGTGTCAGTGGACAGGGCGGTAGCCGCACGTGAACGGCGCTAGGTGGTGGATTGTTAGAAGAGGAGAACGACGACGAGACTACGACGGGACACTCGGAGCTTGGGCTTGGGCAAGTCCTGATGTTTGATTTTATTATTGAGTACATTTGAAATCGGAATATTATGACGCGAGGAAAGAACAGTAAGCGTGCACATAAAATTTTGCTCGAACAAGTTTGTTGTGCGGAGGTATAGCCCTGGAAGTGGTGATAGGGTTTTGTGGGAGGAGCTACGTCCTGTCGTTCTTAATCTTGTATCAGACTATAGCCCACTCGGCCACCGATCCCCTTAAGAGAATGGGAATGCGGTACTCTGACAGATTATTTAGTGACACTAGGGCTATGTTCCAAACCTTACCCGAGTAACCTTGTGGCGGTCAGGAAAGACGTGCGTCGATGGAAATCAACTTAACTGATCTTTATAACCACGAATAAACTGAAAAGAACATAAAAATGGGGCTCCGCTGACGACCGCCCTGCTGCACCGTCGATCGTTGCCAGGCTCGTGCCGTTCTGTCCGAGCAACGAGCTCGGTTCCGTCAGGTGCTGCTCGTGTCGCGCGCTGAAGACGTCATTATACTTCGTCTCACCTTAGCATGGATTATTGTTAGCCACCGCGTCTAAAAGCGCGAGCTAGTTGCGTTGTATGAAGTCCTCGGCGACTGCACGAGCGCTCGTGCAGCAAGTGTTGCACGTCAAGGCAGTTAATGCTAGCCGCTCGCGTTCTGGTGCATAACTTCCCGCAGTTAGTCTTCACTGCGCATAGTGTGAGATGAAGTATAGACCTTTCTAAGAAAGAGCGTATCGCCGGTGCACAGTTTCCAGTGTTCGTGCGTATGGCGCGTGCTTTGCTCGCTTTCCGGAGCGACGCACACGCGCGTGCTGAGCGCTGTGGAGATCTGCACGCTTGGGCTGTGCGATTCGTAAACATTGGAAAGGTCGTATAGTCCCAGATGTTGCATCGAGCCATGCCGCCCTAAGTCTTGCGCTTTGGCGCTACCAGAGGGGCTCCCGCTCATGATCTCCCCTAGAGGAGTCGGTATATAGGGCGATGTTGTGCCCAAGAGACGGAGCGATGATGCTGACGCTCGGTGGCTCGCAGGGATGGTGCCGATGGCTGGCATGAAGACGGTCAATGTAGAGGGTGTAGGCTGGATGAGGACAACGGTTCAATGTGAGCAGGCTTCAGGCGGTCGACGGAGATGGTGTCATGACTGCCCGTTCAAGTCCAGAACGAAGAACTTGTTGCGCCTTTCGAGGACCTTGAAAGGGCCATCGTATGGTTGTTGGAGAGGTTTTCTGACTGCGTCTCGACGCAAGAATATATGTGTGGCCGAGGTTAACTCGTCGCATACGTACGTCGGATGACGGTCGTGATGCCTTGTTGGGGTGACACTCAGGTTCTGCATAACTTCTCGAAGCTGGGTGGCATAGCTGAAAGGATCGGGCACGGTAAAAGTAAGAGACGTCACGAACATTTCTCCTGGGAGGCGAAGTGACTGCCCATAGACCAGGTCTTCGGCATGTGCATCCCAAGTCTGGCTTGAACGTTATGCGGAGGCCTAGAAGCACGATGGGAAGCAGTGTGCTCCAGTTGTTCGGGTCGGTGTGTGCTCTTAGTGCGGCCTCGAGCGTACGATGGAATCTTTCCACCAGGCCGTTAGCAGCGGGATGGTGACGCTGTTGTTCGAATTCGGGAGGACCCGATAAGAGTCATGATCTCGTTAAACAAACGAGATTCGAACTGTGCGCTTCTGTCGGTAGAAATAGATGATGGAACGCCAAATCGTGCAATCCAACCACTGACGACTGTCTTCGCAATGGTTGTCGCACGCTGAAGACGTCATTAGCCCCTGACGTTGCCTGAGCCACCGCTCTAAGTCTTGCGCTTTGGCGCTACAACCTGTCTCCCACGTCAGCGGGTTATACCAGGTGACATCGCGAGTAAACGATCCGCGACTCGATTTCGGAATGGCCGGAGTAATCACCTCGATACTACGTGGATTGGCTTCGTCTTGGGCTACGGCAAAAAGAAAACACAACAGCGATGGCAGAAAATAGCAGACGATCCTTTTGATCATGAAGAAAGCACTCGAAGAGACGATAATGTTAATGGCGACGCGGTGTTTTCTGAGGTGTATCCACCAGCTCCTTTTACTCACCCTCCTTTTGCTCTGTACATTGAGATCAAAATTACTTACTCCTTACAGATAGACATCAAACATTTGTGTTTATTAATCAGCGCGATCGCTGTAATTCTTAGTCCAAGTGCCCTAGATGCACATATTCCACGCATTGTAATTTGCACCGATTACGTTTTGCAGAAATTGCTTTCCGCACGGTGTAGCGGTACAGCGCAGGGGCTTTCTCAAGAGTGATACGTAACTTACGTTCGCTTTCACGCGAATATGATTACAAAATCACAAAAAGGAGGGAGATGGGGAGGGGTTGTTGACTGATCATATACATGAAATCTTCGAAGCCTTCACTGCTTTACAAGCGTTATCCTCCCATTACGCACACTCTGGGGAAACAAAAATACTACCTCATCACTTACTGCGTTTGAACATTTTCAGCCTTGAATGTGAGAATACGGTATTCCCGCCGAGGACGAGGATGCGGAGAAGCTCCTGTTTACGCTCGCACTCTGATAATAACAAGCATACCTTTCCGGAGAAGGTGCACGGTCTGGATGCAATGCAGTCAATTCCTGCGTTGAAAACAGTAAATCGCAATAACCACACAGAAATCGCTGCACCTCATTCTTTGTCATTTCGAACGTCCGCCAGCAAAGCCAACGGAGCAAGCGAGCTTTGACGGCTGTCGGCGCAGAAAGAAGACGACGAACAGATCACGTGACGTATTTACTCGATTTCTTCCGACGTTACCCCCGGATCAAGGAGGGTATACCGTGAGTAATTACCCCGGAGTAAACAACCTGCTTCTGGAACGCGAGTTCTGACGTCATCGAGTAAGCTCGAGCAAGTCTTGAAACGCCACTGTACGAAACCTTTACTCCGCTGTCGGATCGAGTAAATTTTGGAACTCAGCCTAAAGGCCGGTTTAGACACTTGCGTTTGAGTGCGTTTGACTGCGGTGCGTGGAGAACCGAAAGAGAGTCACCGGCACATCTGTGCTTCGTATGAAGCGTGGAATCCAATTCAAGGAATCATCTTGGCACGCGATATAAGCAACAGGGATGTCCTGGTTTCTCGCTGCCGCAACGCAGTCAAACGCAGTCAAACGCAACTGTCTGAACCAGGCTTAACCTCCTGTACTTAGTACAGGAGGCGTTGGCCTATACTTCGTTTCAGCTTGGGTCCAGACGCAGCCGATGCTACAAGCACGAGCGTGTGGCCCTGAACAGTGCCTCTACTGTACGAGCGCGCGTGCTTGGCGAGGGACGCTGGAAGCCCGGAGCTCGCGCTTGTAGCATCGGCTGCGTCTGGACCCAAGCTGAAACGAGCACTAGGTTATCTTGGTTTCGGCAGCGCGAGCTTTCGCTCCACGCGCTCTGAGGTGCGTCATGTCCACCTCCATAAGAAGACGATGAAGTTTTTCCGTGTCAGATCGGGCGCCGTCTGCCCCGCTGCCCGTAACCACCAAGAACAATGAAACTGGAAGCACCGACCTGCACGCCTGACGAATCGAATCCTAACAACGTCAGCACCTGCGTCGGGCAGCAGCCACGGCGAGCGGCCAGCAACCACAGCACCTGCGTGGACCTCTTTGTCTACCTTGGTGTCGTACTCGTGGTCGGAGTCATGGTGTGCATGGCGGCCCGCATCTGCCAGGACGACGACGAGCCCACGGTTGCCTCGTACCACTTGCTGCTCGGTCAAATATCCTTGTATGAGGAAGCCCTCAAGGACGTCCGGTCCTGTGTAGGGGAGGACATAGAGTGCTGTCGCTGCTGCGCCGAGCACAAGAGCAGTCGACAGGTGTCGACGGGGGCGTCGTTCTCTAGAACTGCATCGACGTATCTAGATAGTTCCCAACCTACGGTCGAACCCATCACCAAGGATTTGGTTCCAAATTGATGGCTTACTTAGCCCCTTTCTGCAGTGTTCTGCAGTGATGCTTTGTTCCTCGCATGAATTATGCACATTGTGGGTCGTGGTCTACCAGCAAACTGTGATCTAATATGGCGTATTCGGAATTGCTTACTGTCCTTGTGCTAATGCGAGAGGAAGTGGTTCAGCAAATTCCGCTGTGTTGGGTCCTTCTGCGATGACGTGTGCACGAGGAATCAGTTGTGGTCCAGTCGCAAAAATACTGACGGACTCAGTGCTGCTGTCAATGTCCCCATTTGTTTCGACGACGGGAATAATCTTGATTAGTGCAAAGTAGAAAGTACCCAACCAAATGCGTTTTTCTTTTTTTTAATTTCTCCGCTGGTTGTCACAGCAGTCCCATGCGCCTTTGTTATCGTTGTTGAAAATTTTGAGCTGTGGTATGTGACATTCTGTTATAGTAAACGATGTTTTACGCGATCTTTCGTTACCTTATTTTTCTCCTACCTTAACATTTAAACAGCGTTTTAAGTTTCTTATGTCAGAGCAAAAATAAAAGAAGCGCATTTGCTGAACTCCATGGCTATGTGCCTTTATGGAGCGCGTAATAGAAGCCAGATATTACTGTATGCGTTTCATACTACCGTCACCCTTTCCGGAAACCGCTTTGCCATGGAGCTTCTGGCAGGTGCCACCTTGAGAGTTTGAGAGTTCGTGCTTATGGCCCTCATGTCTAGCTCGCATTGGAAGGCAACGAACACGCTCGTGATGGCTGCAAAGCTGCACACTGTGCTGTACAGTGAAAGGTGTGTACTATAGTCACACGTTGGAATAGGCTGCGATGCTGTGTCACTGTTCCCACGTGGAGACAGCGAGGTTGTGGCAGGTTCATTTTGCACCGTCAAAGCTGTTTTCCTTTACAGGGAGTAATACCGTTGTTACGCGGGCACACTTAACTGCAGTTACGCTTAACCACAGTTACCGCACTATATTGGCGAACAACATTCTGGGGCTATGTCGCCAAAGCCAGGACCTCGTCTATACTTACGACCACGTCACACGCGGGTACCACAGCGCCCGCCTAGAGGCCGTACTGGTTTGCATTCCTGCCGAGAGGTGGCAGGTGACGGTGCATCTCAATTGCAACGGCAAGATAATGAGACAGAAAGAACTAAGAATAGTTCTCAGCACAAAGTTACGGCTCAACTACGCGAAGAATATATAGATGATGTCGTAAAAAACATTTGATAAAAATGCTCGACGCATCAACGCCCCTCAGCTATGGTGATTACGAGCAAAAACTTCGAATAGCCATCGCAAAATATTGAATCGTAAAAGGCTTTAGAGGAAAGAGAAAACTTGTACCGTGGTAGGATGGTGAAATCAAGCGACGCATCCAAGAGCGACAAGAGGTTAACGGCGTACAGACATGTTAAGACCCTTGATAAGGTGCCTGTGACTTTGCGAAATTTTGAAGGAATACCACCGTGGGAATACCGCGAGCTTAAAGGGGCGGTGCAACGATTTTCGAACTTCGGGCAAATAATTGTGGGGGTTGGTCTCGGTCATTTCTAGATTCAAGAACAGAAAACCATTTCTGCTTCCGTGAGCTAGTTTTTATTTTAAAAAATAACAAATATTAAAGTTTTCGGCACCTCTCAACTCGTGCATCGGCGACATCTCTGGGGGATCATGTCACTACCGGATAGGCTCTGTGACCTCTCGTTTTTGCTCCTCCAGCGCTCCTCCTGTGGTTCTGAACACCGTGTCAACCGTGTTCTCGACCAACGCGGCGTCATGGCGTGTTGGTCTCTGACACCACGAACCCCTGAGGGGTTCCTCGCGCGGTATGTGATGAGACAGGAGATTTTGGTTTACGAACAGGGGACTCCGGTTCGGGCACAACAAGACACCGCACCCGGTAGGCCCCGTGATCGTAGCGGACGATACGATCGTATGTTGAGAAACACGAGAAAACGAAAGTCCAGACTTTTATCTGCTCCTCGAACAAACCAAACTGCTAGACATTACTCCAGACGTTGCCGAAGCTCTTTAATCAGTGTACAAATATTTACACAAGGTGTGCTCTTTGGCACAGAACAGGACATTGGCAGACCGTTGGGTATAGACCAAGCAGTTCGAAAAAAGTCAGAGTCAAAAGGAGGAAAATGATTCCCTTCGTCGCTCTTGAATGTGTGGGCGGGAAAGGAAAGGGGGGGATTGAACTGTGCCTACCTCGTAGCCCCCCCCCCCCCCCTCCCACCCCCACACACACACACCTTCCTCCCTGTCCTCAAACGAAGCAAGGCCCGCCTTACGCCGACATCCTGCCAACTCCGCCTAGAGATGGCGCTGCCTCACCGGACCCTGGCGTCGCAACCACCGATCGAAGCACGGCGTGGCTCAGGTCCCACTTCGAAAAGACCGCGTCTCCACCGGCGCGCGACAAAGCTCCTCCCTGCCGGCGCTAGCGCTGTGACGCTGGAGGGGAACGCAGCGTCAGCGGCGGCAGTAGCGGCGGCAGCCTCCCCTAAGGCACGGCAATGGGCGAGTCGGAGCCCATCCCAGCAAAGCGCCACCAGGGCTCGCAGCCAGCCCGGTCCCTCCGGCAAGCTCGCCGCATCGTGTCCCGACGGCCGCGCAACCACCATGTGTACCGCCCATCTTGCGATTAGCAGCGCTCGGCTCTTGGCGCCGTCGCCGGCACCCTGCAACTACTATGAGTCGGATGATACAAAGTTGGCCGCTGTTCGGGCAAGTTCGCGTCGACGCAGGCATCCACCCCGCCGCTGACCCGAGGAGTGCGTCCCGTGGCGTGGTTGTCCGTCGGGTTTTGGGGGTTTGAGCTCGCGGTTCGAGTTCTCTCCCTCTCCCACCGGCTGTGCATGTGCGCTTACGGTCCTCGGGTGGATTCGGGCCAAGGAGGCAGCGGCTCCGCCGGCGGCAGCGGCTTCTTCGGCTCCTGGATGGGATACGCCGGCGAACCGGCGACGATCCACTGCTGGAGGACAGTGGACACTGAGGCTCGCACTGCCTAGATGCGCCAAGGAGAAGGGACATGCATTCCAACAGCCTCTGCTCTGTGATCCTGCTCACGGAGCTTTTGCTAGAGCTGATGGGTGAGTGCCTTCTGGTCGTCTGCTAGTGGGGTTGATGGTTGCTCGAAGGAGAAGGGCATGCATGCTCTGTGATCCTGCTCACGGAGGTTTTACTACGGCTGATGGGTGAGTGACTTCTCGTCGTCGTCTGCTCTCAGGATAGATGGTAGTGCCAAGGAGAAGAGAGGTGCATTTTCCAACAGCCTCTGTTCTGTGATCCTGCGCACGGAGCTTTTGCTAGAGCTGATGGGTGAATGTCTTCTGGTCGTCTACTATTAGGGTGGATGGTTGCGCTGAGAAGGGGCATGCGTGCTCCGTGACCATGGCAACGGGGCTTTTGCTGGAGTTTATGGGTCGCATCTGGTATTCCTTTATTGGGGTAGAAGGTTGCGCCAATGCAAAGAGACATGCATCCTCTGTTATCATACTCACTGAGCATTTACTGCAGCTGATGGGTGTCTTCTGGTCGTCCGCTATTGGGGCGGATGTCTGCACTAACGCGAAGAGACATACATGTACTGTAATCATATGCTCAGGGAGTCTTTTCTAGAGATGATGGTTTAGTGTCTTTTGGTCGTCTGCTATTAAGGTAGATGGTCCTTTACGTGCTGTTGTCCTTGATGCAAATGTTGTGGCCGGTTTTAAGTGAGCTTCTTAGGGCTGTGCTTGTGGCCATTCATCTCTTGAGAACAGCCAAGCCCTGCGGTTCTCGTAGTTATTTCACTTCAGCACATATTGCTGACAATCTCGATTTGCCCAACTTGCGGTTCAGATTAGTGGTCGTGGGCTCGATGCATACCGCCTGATCGCAATGACGTGCACAATTCTGAGGCATAGTAAGCGGCTTGGGAGTCCCACGCAATCGGCGGCCAGGACCACAAGTGCTTGGGCGCAAGCGTCTTGGATGGGACATGCAGATCACACAGCTGTAGCGTACCGCCAGAATCTCATATCAGTACACGATATTCCTATTTCGACTACAAACGAAGAAAAAAAGCGCATGGTTAACCTGCAACTTTGACTCCGCAATCTTCTACGAAAGATTATTTTTAGATAATCGTTTCAGCAAAGTGAAATCGCGTTCTGGCGTTCCATTTCTCCATACGTACAGTTCATGGTATAATCTTTCTTTGCCTTGTTTAGTAAGCAAACTAAAATGCGGGACAAAGAAAAAAAGAAAAGAAAGTCAACTGCTGACACGACAGTTTCTCGGCTCTGAAGTCGTGCATATGTGCTCAACTGCAGCGCATCAGTTCATCAACTGCCATGACTGAATGCTGAGTCATTTAAAATTTCTGTATGTGAGAAAATACTGACTCGCTTCCTACGGTTGCTAATCGAGTGACTGTAATTAAAACTTAACAAAAAACTTCTTCCCTATATATTTATAGGGGCGGGGGGGGGGGACGTATTGTGGCATTTCTTTGGGTGATCAATACCATGATATGAACAGGGCATCATATCGCATCGTGCCACATAAGATTCAGAAATTTACTTATAGATGAACTACGTTTGTAACCTGCTTAGTCTGCCCATGGTGATGTCATAAGGGTCGTATGCCCTATGGGCCATGGCGTAGAACATACCATAACCCACATCCCTGCGTTCGCGTTACAATTCGTTTGCGCAATCTTCTGAGGTGCTGACGGAATTCAGAAGTCAATAAAATATATGTTTTGGCTAGTATGCATCTGTGGCATTGTAATCCCCGGAAGGGCTGTCAGCTCTTTGAAGGCGTTTTGGACTCCTTTCATAACTGAAATAGTGCTATACTATCCACTTGAATGGCCTAACGTTAAAAGGAAACAAAACGGCATTCTGTTGCCCTTCCTGACGTGGGACAACAGTAGCTTTGCATTTAAGCTTTTTCAAGGGGCGCTTTCATGGCATCTTCTAATTATAATTGAATGATCGTTGTGTTTCTGCCTATCGTCTCAAAATCTCGCACGCGTGCGACGAAGTTTAAAGTAAAACTACTCATTAGCCGGAGTGCTCTCATTAAAACGTTGGCTTCTATATTTTGGGTTAGTACAGAAATTTAATGTTGGTTGCTGATATTTTGAATGTGAATGCATTCCATGCTGCGTAAGTTTGAATTGTTGTAAAATTGGCATGGCAAATGATTTCGGTGCATTTTTGCAGCCTCTTTCCTAATGCGAGAGGGCTTTGTTCGATACTGTTTTGACTGCAATTCGCTCCTGTCGAAAACCTTAAACTTGCACGTATGAGATTATGCAGAAACCGATCATTGCTTGAGAAATTAGTACGTTGCGCAGTGTATTTATCGACCGCACTCTTCGCACTCGAATCATACGGATGGTTGGAACCTTTGCCAAGAGAATATTTATATAACAATGTTCAGAGTGAACAAGATGTCACTTTTTCCACTCAGAACAATGTCCGTAGTGAATAAGAATAGCGAACGCGCATTGAATAATCAGATAAACATATTATGAAAACAGTTCTTCACAGCATTATTTGATTTGTCTCTGTCACTCTTTCTTTCTTACTTTTATTACAATTTACAGTCTGGTGATGAACTTATTTTTAGGATGATTTCTGAATGCTTGTTAAGAATAGGACCGATTAATTAGAATGATAAAAATGGCAAAGAACATACAGGCGAGCTGGTGCACTTAACTATAATGGTTCGCTATAGTAAGCGTCAAACAAGTTGCTTTTACATGGGACCCCCGGTCGTAATGGAACCAGCTGTTCATCAAATTTTTACCAAGGTATTTGTCAACATAGAAAATGTGCTTAGAATTTAGAAATAACAATTTATCATAAGTATTCGGTATTCTTTGTATTTTATGTTACGTTTTTTAGCAAGTACCTTGCACTGCTATAATATATTTCGCGTTGGATTTGGAATTAAATACAGTGAATGGTGAACATAGATCTGTATATGTGTTTGATGAGATTAGTTTTTTTCTAACTTCTGTGCGTGTTGCCTGTACCTGGTGATGAATACCCAAGTCGGATGATAGGTGTTGCCTCCTGCGAGGAAAACGTAGGAAAAATGTCGAGAATGTCAAGTTCAGCATATATGAAATACGTGGAAGTCAAAATTTCGCACTGTTTTATGGCAGCTTCGGCAACGTTTTACCCGAAAGAAATTGTTTACTAACACCTCAGTAAATCACAAGCAGACAAATCAATACTTGGTGATCGAGTATTGAAACAAAATTGAAATTACACGGAGAACATAACACCAAAGCGGGTGCTAACAACACAGGTGCTTACTGTAGTAAGGTTAACTAGGTTTATAACCAATTAGGCATGAAGCGAATTTCTGTATCAAAGTAAATTTTAAGGGAAACATAAGAAGTGCACTGGCGTGCGCACAACTCCAACTACTATTAGCAAGTCATTGTATGATCAGCACTAGTAGTGCGGACGGAATTATAAACATATTTGCTTCTATTTCTTCCAAAATATGAAAACAGATGGGAATGTTGACACGTAAACTCCACTAGTGCCGACGACTCCAGTCAATTTTTAATGCTTGCCAGGTTACTAGCTTTTTTTTCCCTCTTCTTTTTTCTTACAAGTACGCAAAAAAGACAACAAAAAACATAAACCAATTTAAAGTGGAAGCTATTTAGTTAACAGCAAACGAACTTTTGAAACGTAGAATTCGGAATTGAAATTATTTTTTTCTTTCTTTTTTGCCTCTCTCGGATGAAGTCAGCGTAAAGGGGGAAACTTTGAAGACACGCGGATACCTTTTTGTGGCACTATATAAGCGCCCTAACACCCACCTATTAATTTTGTAGAAGTAAGTATTTTTTTCTTTCGACAGCGCAAGCCATCTTTTCTTCTCTCAGTTTTCCCCCGCCCTCCAAAAACACACTCGTTTTCTTGCGTTACCGCGTGGTTACTAACCGGTTATACCACTTAATCGGGTACAATTCGTGGAAATTGTCGTCCCCTCCGCACCGGCCTGTAATCCTTTTTACGAACTTCGTGAGCAGCTCCCGTGCAGACCATAATTCGAGTTTATCCGTTTCTATCCTCAACGATCGCTTCTTTTTGCGCGATAGTTTACCAAGTGTGCATTGCGCACCAAAGCTTGAGCCGCTTTTGTGTCGATGAAGTCCAATAACTTCTACGAATAAGTGGTCTTGGCACGAGAGAGGTGTGTCACAAGTGCAAAGCTTGCTATTATACCGAACGAAGGGGCTCGCTTTATGCTCCCGCGGTCTCGTCCCTCTGAAAAGAAAACCGTTAAAAGATTCGACTATTTATTGCAGTTATATATTGCAGTACAAGCCGGTAGCCAAGGCGTCAGGGAGGCTCTGAAATCCGTAATGCTAAACGCAGAAATATGAACACTCCAAACTTTAGCAAGTCACGATAGGTTCTCGAAGCTGGAAAGGAAGAACTTGAAAGGGGTGAAAAGACGGTGAGAGTGCAGGCGAGCTGGTGGTAGCTAATCATGTTGTATTACACCTGAGACTGCGGTGGATGAAATTGGAAGAACTTTCAGTAGAAGGAACAGACACAGAGAACGTCGAGACACAGAGAACGTCTCAAAAACGTTCTCTGTGTCTGTTCCTTCTACTGAAAGTTCTTCCAATTTCATCCACCGCAGTCTCAGGTGTAATACAACATGATTTGAAAGGGTATCCTGAAACTGGTCACAGGGGTTGCCAGCTGACGGTTAGCTAAGAGGACGACGTTTCTACGCGGCCCCGAAGAACCTAAGACCCCTTGTCTCAATTTCTGTGTTCTCGTTTTTCTTTCTTTCTTTTTTTTTTTCGAATTTGGACACTTTTTTTGTGTGTGTTTTTTTTTGTGTAAATTAGTTAAGGTATAACTAATTTACACATAAAACACCTAATCTGCGGAAAAACATACTCCCCTCTAGAAAAAAACGAATTCGAAAAAAAAGTTGACATCGAGAACATGTAACTTTTTGTTATAAATAGAGCTCCGTGTTTTCGGTATTTACCGATAAACCCCGAAAGGTCATCCCTGTCCCGGCTTCATCAAAATCGTCAAACACCCCCCCCCCCCCCCAAAAAAAAAAAAAAAACACTGCCTTTTTATTAAAAAAAAACTAAAAAAAAACGAGACAGTTTTTTGAATTTTTAGTAAAGCGTTCCGATAACTCCGAGAATGCTGCCCTATACTCTGCCAACGCATTTGAACATGAATCCAGACTTCTACGCGGAACGAGTTACAAGTAACTGATCACTTGTAATAAATTAGATTAATTTCTACCATTTTAACGCTTTATTTTTTCTGCGGTAACGTTCGCTGTAATTGAATTACTCTTTTTCAGTAATCAATTACAAGTAATCAATTATGTGTTTCCGGAAGAACAAAAGCTGTTGAATTGAGCTTTTTTTAAGGTAAAAATTGCTCTGTCTGCCCATGCGTCACTCATCTATGTTGCAGCAACGTTTTTTTCTGTTTTTTTTTTTACATTTGAACAACTAAAAAAAGTATATTAAGATTTTAGAAGGATTAGAATGTCAGCGCGCTCGGCGACGTTTTGACTGTCGAGCTGTCGAGAGTGCCTCGCATAGAGATTTGGGAAGCATCCGTCCACGAACTGGTAGGAGAAGCGTTTGTGCGCTACAACACCGCTCCTCCCTCGAGCGCATCTGTCGAGAGGGTCTTCAACGTCGGGCAGATATCTTCACCCGAAAGCGTGGGAAGACGACTGACGAGAACTTCGAACGACAACTGCTGCTGAAACTTTAAGCCCGAATCCCACTAGGGCCACAAACAGAAACAAAAGACACCGACAAGCCTCTAACCATATTGCTCAAACACGTCCAGCATGCACGCGATGGTACCTTTCGTATAGGGAGTATTCACGGGACGCCATATTTGTGGGTGCTGTTTAGAGCGCATGCTCAGAACGAGCTCACATCAATAGGCTGCTAAGACCGACACTCTTGATGGTGCGGAATGCACGCTGCAGAAGAACCGTGGAAGCTCTCAGTCAGCACGCGCTCAGCATTCGCGCACACAGCTATGGCCGCCAGTGAATACTCCCTATAGCTTGCAGTCCCGGTGCTCGTGAACTGAGCAGGAGCGGTTGCAAGCCTGCCAATGATACCGTCGCGTGTATGACCATAGCCTCCTCTATACTCACAAAGCCTGGCAGTTCGACGACGGAGCCATGGAGTGCCCGGTCGCAGATTTAGAGCGCGAGGATCTGGTAGCACAGAGCATTTCTCGGGGAGCCTGGTATTCAGCGCACAGCTTCTGCAGCGGCGAGGACCCGAACCATGGTTTTCAAACCCGAAGAGAAAAGAAGCGGTAACCCGAGGAACGCGAGAAGCACGGGCGTACGTTCCATCGCTCGGGAGACACGTGTTTCGGCGTCTCGCCGCAGCGGGGCGCCCGTTACATGACTCTTGTCTGCCGCTCTACCTTTGAACTTCGGTGGCCGCGTCACGTGACGATCTCCAAGCTTTGTCAGTATAGAGGAGGCTATGGTTTGAGGATTGTCGGCGCCTGTTGTTGTCTGTTCGTCGCTCTATAGTGGGACTCGGGCATAACGAGGTGTGAACGACAAAAAGGAACAAAATGGAACCAGTTTGACCACGTGTATGCATTTTTGATATCACCATAAAAAGTTGAAGTAGCGCGAAATGTAATCATTTACTTTCTGGTAATTTTTCAATTACTTTTGTGATGCAGTAATTGATTACTGTAATCAGTTACATTTTCTTTTTCGATAAGGTAATTGTAACTGTAATCGGTTACTTTTGTTCAGTAACGCGTAGAAGACTGCATGCATCGTATCGTTATCGGGTATCGCTAGGGAGTTTTAGTAGATCGTTTGCGCATGCATCATATCGATAACGGTATGATGCATGCGCAAAGGTGGCGGCGGAGTTTGGGGTACCGTTATCGGAATCGTCGGAACGGCCTACTAAAGTCCCTGTTGAATTGTCGAAGAGGCCGCTTGTTTCTTCGGGAACCAGGCCCCTTGTCTTGTTTTATTATCTTAGCGGTACCGGAACGCTTTCTAAGTTATCGAGTCAAGCGCATGTGCCTTATAGCAGGTTGGGGTAATCCAACGGCCGTCTATCGTTCTGCATTCTTCAATATGAGCCCTGATAAACGTCGCGATTTTTCAGCCGAAGCCAAAAACAGGCTAAAAACAAAAAAAAAAACGCCGAATTTGGGGAAAGAAGAAAAGAACAGACGCACACACACACGCACACTTACAAACACAAGCATACAATCAAACCTAATTTTGAAGCAAAATAAACGCCCAAATTACGAAACCCTAGTTATAACTTCAGGTTCCGTGTTTTCGGGGTGTATTTTTCTTCGAATTCTGGTGTGTGTGTGTGCGTGTGTATTTCGGTGTTTATTTTCCACACTTATTCGATATTTTCCGGTGTCAATATTCGATGCTATAAAAATATCGCCGTTTCTATAGGGTTCGTGTTGAAGAAACTATGGGAAGCGGGAATGGATTTCCCTAAACTCCAAAACAACAAGCGCGCGACCCGAACACTTGGGAAAACGTCCCGGTACCGGTACGAGATGGAAGCGAGACAAAGGAGTGTGGTTTTCTAAGGAAGCGGCTTCGCAGACAGTTCAGAAAAGGCCCTGTTCCCATCAACAGATAATAAAGCTGCATGATAAACATTTTTTCCCGCGCGATGCATTGGGCTCTTTTCCTTCAGGGACTGCTCCAACAGACCGATCTCACCAGCCAGTTTGGCTATAGACATCCCCAACTTTGTGGGACATCAGCGCCTTGGCTCATTTTTTCCAAAATAACAATTTCATCCGAACAACAACAAACATCGTATGGCTCCCCGGGAATATTTTAGATGAGAGTCGTAGCATATCAATAAGCAGTAATTAAACTTTTTAACTTTTCATTCCATGGCTCTGCATTTTTTTTAAATTGAATTTTATGTGGATACGTTCACAAAAGTGTGATTTTCTGATGTTCTTCACCAAAGATCGCAATGTTCCCGAGGACTGTAATTGCCTTAAGTATCATAGAACGCGAAAAAATTAAAATTTATTGATATTTTCTATGAAAACTTTTATTCCGCGGAATGTCCCGAAAAGTTGGCCGTGCGCCACCACCGCAATTCCGGGATGCATCGAGGAAACTTTAGTCTTTCTGGATGCGCAACGACCACGCCAGAGCTGTGCGCGTGGATGCAGAGCACGAGGCGCTGCCGCGAGCTGGCTCCTGGGAACTAAAGTTATGGCGGCGTCACGCATGCGCCGAACGCTCGGTGAGATCTGTCTCTTAGGAGCTTAGTAGATAGATGAAGACAAAGAGACGTGCCAGAGGAAAGGAGAGGAACGACGTTTCGACCAAACGGTCTTTTTTCAGGTATACCAAAAGAGGAGATGACAGATCAATATGTATACATATATACAAAGTATATAGGCAAAGAGGCGGAGGGTAACACGTGACAGATGTGACGTCATGGCGTCCAGAGAGGGAGGAGGAAAAGCCGTCTTGGCGGCATTTCCTCCTCCTCTCTCCTTTCCACCTTTTGCATACACTTCGTATATTTTGATCTGTCATCTCCTCTTTTAGTGTACCTGAAAAAAAAAAAAACGTTTGGTCGAAACGTTGTTTTCCTCCTTTCCTCTGGCATATCTCTCTTCCTTCATATCCCTACTAATATACTAACAGTGCCCGGCAGAACCCCGCATCATTAGGGGCTTTTTCGGTTTCTCTCGAATTTTTATAAAACCCTCTAGGGGTTTAATTTTCAAAGTTCATCGAAATTTATCACCAACACAGAACACCAGTTGTAACTTATAACTCAGGTTCCCTGTTTTCGTTTTTTTTTCTTTTAATTCTTGGGAGTCTTTTTTTGGGGGGTAGGGAGGTTATTTTTGTCTTTAGATTTTTTTTTGTATAAATCGGTGGAGTTATAAGTTCTAACCAATTTATACAAAAAAAACACCAAACCTGTGTTTAAAAAAAAAAAAACATTGAAAACACAGAACCTTACTGGTAACAAAACGTCGGCTTTAACTATGCAGCTTCTGGAAGGACGATATACATATATATATATAATTTCTGTGTTTCTTTTTTTATTGTTTTTTGTTTGTTTGTTTGTTTGATTTGGGGCTTCGAAAGCGCGTGTGGGACAACCCCACCGAGTTTTCACCGATACTTTCATTGATGCCTTGTTTCTGTTTCATCTGTTTTTCGCGGACGATGCAAATAAGGTGCGGCTCGGCGTATTGATTTCTTTTACCTCTCCGGCTCTATATGAGCACGTCGTGGCGCTCTCGTGTTACAATCGGGCGATCCCGCCGTCGAAGTAATAACGCACATTTTTTGCCAGACACGCAACCGGAGCGGCCGTGGCGCGGGAACTCGAGAAGGGGAATAGGCGTCTTTATTAAAAAAATTATATCCCCCGACTTATTAATATAGGGAGAAGGGGCGAACGTTCGTTGCGGAAACGAACGCGCTTAGTCGGCTTCCGCACGATGATGGATCGAGTTGCCCCGCGTGAAAACGGCGGGTTATTGCCAACTCTGCAAGGTATACAAGACCTGTTGGTGCGGCGGCATACATAGCGACTGTGTATTGGACCGGCCTTTGTGCTTTCGAGGCTAGTTCGCACATTTGCTTTTGAGTGGGCTCGAGTGCGTTGAGTTCTCTCGTACCCGCTTATGGCCGATTCCTACTCGAGCGACAGAGACAACCGACACCGACAAACCTCGAGCCAGTGCAGCGCGCGCGCGCGGAGGTGTATCTTCATTGGCAGGCTTGCAGTCCGCCCTCCCGGTAGCACGAACGTGGTACGAGTGATTGCGAGTCTGCCAAAGATACATTCGCGTGCAGGCTTGTCGGTGTCGGTTGTTTCTGTTTTTGTCGCTGTTGTGGGACTCCGGCCTCACCCCGAGTGAACATACAGGCAGACTTGCGTCCATCACGTGCAGGTATATAGACCTGCAACACTTGAAAAGCGCGTATGACTGGACCCGGAATGCTTTGCGGTACTTGGGAGATCAAACTCAACGCACTGTCTTTACCAGGAATAGTCGCTTATCCCATTGTAAGAATAATTCCAACCCCACTCGTGGAGTGTAATATACAAATTTCGCGGGTCATCGACGGACGGCAAGACTATGATGGACATTTCGTATTCCACACACGTCGCACGCTGGAACTTTTCGAACGAGTTTCGCTCTTGGGATTCAAGCTACGCCGTGATCACTCCGGAGGAGGGGAGATCTATATGAAGGAGCGAAATTGACGGACGGGCACCCGTATGTGCACTGCGCCGCGATTACATCTCCAACGCAATCATGCACCCCGCTGCTTTCGGCGATATGTCTTGTCTTCAGAAGCGTATACGCCTATTCTCGCCTTACACGATGGACCTCAAAGGGACGCTGCGGGCTAGCGAAGCCAACCGAATGCCTTGTGAGTGTCACGTGACATTCATGAGGGGGTTTCAGTGACCAACCCAACCTAGAATATTCAAAGCCCGTTGCGCACCTTTGACGTCATCACAGTGAGATCGAGCGAAGACGCTGATTGGACGCGAGCGCTGGGTCAGCCTTCGGCTGAACCTCGTGTCCAATCGAAGCGTCGAAGGACGTTCGGCATCGGGCTGGGGTCTCCGTTCTCTGCGGTCCATCGGTGAAGCGTCGTGTGGTATGTGCCTTCGTTCGTGCTGGGTTAATGGGTTCGCGTTGCCGGCTGTTTTAGCGCGATGATTTTCTACCTGCCTTCGTTTCAAGCCGCCATTCTTTGTCAAAACGTGTCCAACTCGTCGTTTAATAAAAAAATACAAAAACGAGGTTACAACGAGGGAGTGAGTGGTGTTGGAAGAGCTAGCTGTCTCTTAGATATGACTGATGTTTGCGTAGCGGAAGGGGTTTGAATTGGACGGCGGTTGTGTGTTGAGAAATGGGACCCGTTTGTGCGACTGAATGGACGGCGGTGCGCTTGGAAGTGTATACGGATTTTGTTTCTTCACGGGTGCGTTGTGGATCTGTTTCGTTCGGTGTGATCGATCAACGGCTTTGACTGCTGCGTTAATATGTCTTGCCGGCTTTCTTTCGATTTTTTTCTCTTGTTCGCGAGTGCTTAACCAGGCGTTTGAGAAAACGATACAGATTTCTTTTTTTAGATTGCGGCTTGGAAGCTGGTCATACATCTCAACGAAAGCTTGCTTCTTGGTACGTGGACAACTTTCTTCTGGTTACTGTGCGCTGTCGACGCGAAAACGAGGCGGTATACTCGATGGCTTCTCCACTTCCTGTATAGAATGATCGATTCTATACAGGTCGGCGAAGAGGAGTCCACTTCCCCGCGAGCGTTCGCCCTGTAAAGTGGAAAGAGGTTGGAGGAGCTCTCCTTAAACACTTAAAATGTCACCGACTAGGGACGCCGTCACAAAGTCCACTACAAAAAGCAGGTGTGTGCGAAGACTGCTACGAATTGAACAGCACGGTTGTCATTCCCGGCTTCAGCTCTGCGAAGAGAGCCGGTTGTTGCGGCGATTTCTGGCACTGCGGAGGCTATGAATGACACGGCGTTGTTGGAATCGAACCACTATTCCCGCACCACTACAAAATAAATGAAGCGCGTATAGCGACGTAGTAAATTGATTTTAGTTTTCTTTATTTATACATTGTTTCACTTTGAGGTACGTAGTAGCAAAGCCAAGGCTCCAAACTCGAGCTCAATTCTTCTTTCTACCACTCGTGGATTCCGCTAAATATTTTTTTCTTAATTCTTGCATTTTCCAGTTAATCCTGGATTATTACGATACTTAAAGAACATCCATCGGTCGTCAATTTTTTTATTTTTTATGGTATTTGTTGAAGCTTTGTTGTGTTAAAAACACACGACAGTAGTTTCTTTTATTTTTTTTTCAGTGTTTGAGAGTATAAGAGGCCCTGAGTTTAATCCCCACCCTTTCCCGTTTCGATGTGAACGAGCATCGTACCGGCGTGTCTTCCTGTAATCACTACTGCACTATAGTGTGGCTCACATTTCAGGCCCCAGGTTAGCAGTGTTACCGCACTGGCTAAATTTCTTATCTACAGCAGAAACGCCAGACACCCATTGCGACGACTGACTAACTTCCAGCCGTACAAACATTCACACAACACAATTACCGGAAGCGTGTAGCGGACCGATAACTTCCCAAATGAGCGCGATACGCGACTCCCATCCATTCGACCAGCAAACGTTCTGTGCGCTTCCCTCTCAGCAATCAGTTGCCACCACTTGACCGGAGAATCTTCTCGGCTAAGGTTACGCACGGACGGACGCCTCTAGCATCCCAAACATCCCTCGCGCCGCCAGCGCCCTCCCACCCTTATCTCGAGAGAAACACTAGACGAGCAAAGACCATCAGCATCCCCCGACTCCCGAATGCTCATGGTTTATTCGCGGGAAGGACTTCGGCTGCATGCAAGAGCGCGGTTGGGGAGTGGCTGGCGTGTGTCCTGGTACAATCCGATTACTCTTCTCCCTCCTCTCCATCCCCTTTCGGAATGGGGTGACTATGCTCCGTTCACACTTCAGCTGACAGTGCGGGGAAGCTACGTGATCATTGGAGCAGTGGTACGTCTGTCCTGTTCCACGTGATCCCGCTCCCTCCGATACCCACGCTCAGAGAGGAGGGTCACGTGGCGAAAGGAAGGCGGTTGATTGGTCCGGCGAGTGTGTAACTCTCACTGCACTGTCCGCTTAGGGCTGAATGCAATAGAAATATACCACGCAGCTTTTCTTTTTCCCCCGCCTCAGCACCCTCGTTCCCTGGCCGGCGCCAATGCGAATTTCTTTCTATTAGCAGCGACACAGGCCACGTTTCCCCTTTGCGCGGTTCCCGTCGTGGCCTTTGGTATATGGCCGATTGGCCACCGGCGCCGCCCTTTTAGCGTGATTGGGCTTTTAAAGCCGTCGAGGGCTTACTTGAGGCCCCGGGCTGAGCGCCAGGAGGTGGAAGCGTTTTTGGTGACGTCAGTGGGTCCGGCGTCATGACATCATGTAACGCGAGTCTTTTTCGTTCTTTACATGAAGACGACACCAAGCGGCGACAGCTCGAACCATACGGTTGGCGTCCGGAAGGGAAGTTGCCTCCTAGGCAGGAGAGCTGCGTATCACGTTCATCTGCGCAACACCACCGCGAAGCAACGAGCAGCAGACATCGTGTGTTATTGTGACTTGTTTCTTTCAAAAGTTTCGTCTTACGTTGTTAGGTCCGCGTCACTCAGCTACGCTTTAAGCTCCAGTCACACTTTTCGTGTACATCGTACAAAATATACGACGTCCGCCGCAGACATGTTGACAAAATTATGTGCGGACACGCGCCTCAAGCATCAAGAAGCATGCTTGTTTCATACCTACGTATGATTCGAACATGTAAGCAGACAGTTTTTTAGACAGTGTCTGCAAGCTGTCTTTCCTATGTGCATGGCCAGCTTGGCTGCGACCTCCTTAGAGCGACGGAAATGTTCTCACTATACGGCGGCAATGACGGGTCGAGAGACAAACTGCAAAGGCACACGAGCATGACAGTTGTCGGACAGTAAGCTGGAAGGGGGGGGGGGAAGACATCTGTGAATCGAGCTGTCACATGGGTCTACGTGCGACACCGTGCAATGTATTATTTCTGCCTCATTAGGGCATAGAAATAGACTCCTTTGCAAGTTCGATGAACCACGTTGTGTCACCTGCTTGCATCGAAGCCGTAGACTTTTTCTTTTTTGTCTTCCGTTTGTTTTTGTTACGAAGATGCAGTGACTTTTGTTTGCGGTGTGACCACTGCGCATATGCAGCGCAAGACCCCGTTCTTTTTTTGAAGAGCGAAGCAATGTCTTCGCTTGCCCAACCGCGTTTATTGAATAGTCAAAGCCTGCGAACATTCTCCTCTAGTTTCACGTAACATCATCACGCTGGGGGACGGCTTCAACTTGGAAATTGAACCCGAGTCCTTTGATTGGATAGGAGGCGCAGTCGAACGTTGACCGCTTCTGGACTCCCGTCTAATCTTTGACTGCGCTGCAGGCGACGCGCCACCGTTTGCTCCCGTCCTCCTAAAGTCACTGGATCCTAGGAGAGTAGCGCCGAGCTTCCCGTGTGGTCGCCATTTTGGTTCATGGAATGAGCAGTTTCTCTATGACCTATTTGTTCTTGGTGAGCCGACATTTCTCGAATGCCGAGATTTTGTTATCGACACACCGGCGAAACAAGCGCACGTCTCCGCACCGCCACCATATGCGGTGTCACTGCCTGGCGGCATTGAAAGATAAATTTCCTGTCTTCGAAATACGCTAGAAGAAGAATATCACTGTCAGGAAGTCTGTGGAGATAAGCGGGTTTGATAAGTTGATTGCAATCACAGTGCCAAAGACGCGTTTTTTGGCGAGGGACGCTCTCAGCATACGATGATGCCCCGTAGCGATCTGCTTAAAGACGACCCTTTCAAGATTTGAATGGACCGAAATGGCAACTGAAATCGATCGGCCAATTCCCTTGCGAGGTTTGGTCACGTAGATGTTAGTGTGCGTCTGTGTCCGGTTAGCAGGTAGGGAAGGCAAAGGCGCTACTTTCCCGATCCAGTGACTTTATACCGGTGCCGACGTGCCGCCGACAACGTGGCGCATTTGCGGCGACGCTCCGCCATTTTTGGCTGAAGAGCCTGCCGTCATGCACCTTGAGCAATGGCTGGTAATACATCATAGTCTGCAGACACTGAATGGGGCGTGTTTCTTTTCTGTGGAACTGCCCCGTCTACTCATTTGCACTATAGGCAGCGCGCGTGCAGCGCCAAATCCTCCCCACAGGCGTGAACAGACCGCGCCTGAGATAACGTGTGCGCGTGAACCCGCCGAAATACCGGATTTGCCGAGACGGCAGAAACGGCTGTCCGCGATGCTATAGCTGCGCGCGTCCAGCCGTTCTAACTGCGCAAAGGCTGCCGGCTCCAGGGCCATTGGTCTTTGTCGGAGTAAAATGAATTACCTATAGTAAATGATTTAGCGTCACACTCCGCGCAGGGAAACTTTATAAGGCCCGTTCACACTCTTACGACCTCTTAAATCTTGGTTCATTACAACCTCTTAAACCAGAGGGCACAGTGGCGCCATCTATCGGGTTGCAGTGTAAACTTTACAATCCGGGATATTTTCTATTTCTCCCGCGCATTAACCTTTCTTTCTTGTCTCGAAAAACTTTTGGAAACGTTATAAACGAGCCTTTCTCGTAGGTATTACGCACATTCGACCTCGAAAATGCCGCAAAACCGTCGCTCTTGTGAAATGCAGTTCCACGGTCACCGCATAGATGGCGCCAGAAATGAAATTTTAAGAAGTTTTAACAGATCTGGTCTCTCTCGGTCGAAGCACTTTAGCGGTACTTGCATAGCGAATAGAATTGAATCCAGCGCTTTGCGCACGCGGCCTTTAATCCGCTCCGAACGGCAATTATTTTTTGTCCTTGGCCTTGCGTTTTACGTTCAACTGCCCGGACGGAAGCCGCGGATAGGCTGCAGCTGTCGACAAACAGGAGCCCGTCCTTGGGGATTTTTAGCGCAGTACAGCATCCACCTGCAACTCACTGTGTTCCACGTCTGTACCGCAGCTGGGCGGGCCGAGTTCCTGCTACGTTTTGTTACAACTCCATGTTATTCTTGCGCTCGTCTTCTTTTTTCTTTTTTTTTTTTGCAGTTTTTGTTACGTCTACTTGTTTTTATCTGGACTGCATGAAGTTGCCACTAGGTTGGCTTATCTTTAACCAGCTGGCTTCCATTTATTATGGTTGTATGTCGCTTTTGCTGACAACTAAAGCCTCTCTGTACGCCAACACGTGGCTTTGACGTCACGCCGCGCGGTTGTGCTGCTGTCGGCTCGCCTCTACAGCCCCTTCATGTTTTAAAAGTAGCGCAAGTGCGTCGGTGCAAGAGGCACGTGCAACGTGCAGCCCTTGGGAAGATCATGGCGGCACAGCGCAGCACTGAGCTAGATTTCAGACGCCATGTTCTTCCCAGACGTGGCGCGCGGCACGTGTCTCTAGCATTCCCACAACAATGAATGGCGCCACTTTTCCCAGGATAGAGGGGCTTTACTCGCCTCATGACGAGACGTTTCACTTCACGCGAATCTGGCTTCCCCGCTCGCGCAGTGCGCCGCACCTAATGCGGGCAGACGCTGACCTGTTTGTGAATAGGTGGTATTCACTGGCGGCCATAGTTGAGCTCGCCGCTGCTGAGCACGTGTTGACGTCAAGCTTCCACAACGCTTTAAACACGCACATCGCACACCATCGACATTGTCTTCTTTGGGAGGCCATAAATAAGAACTAATTCCGAGCATGCGCTTTCAGCAGTCACCTCAAATATGGCATCCAGTGAATCCCACCTATAGCGTGCTGGTTTATACTGAAAGAAACGCGAACCATTGTACTCAGTTTTCCCCCTGCCGACACCCTCACCCTCAAATACTTCTCTTCCCGTCTCCCGGTAGGCGACGCCATTTTTGAGCGCGCCGGAAGGGGAAAGTGACGAGGGCTGCAGTAGCGTTCGGTTGAGTCGTGTCGTCTCCGATTGGAGACGAGTCTCCGCCGAACGACGATGCAGTATACTCGTGTCTAATCCGTTTCCCCTCTGCCTCCTTAGGTGACGTTGATCATTCGGCGGGTGCTGCACGGCCACGCTCAAAAATGGCGTCGTCTGTGGGCAGGGCAAAAATGGAGAGAAAGGCCACCCAACCTCCTAGATAACAAAGCCATGGTGGTTATAGAGATGTCGTCATTAGCGAAGGCCAACGCTGGTCACAGACGGGACACGACGATTTGCGTCAACGTTCGGCTCAAAGTTGACTCGAAGTCGAGCTCTGACGCAGCACTCCTTTTCAATCTGTGTACAGCGGTGGCCTTCCCTGGTGTCGAAAAATGTCAGCACTACGGCTTTGTCTTCTAGGCCATGCAGTTGCCCCCCCCCCCCCCTTTCCCCAATATAGAGAAAAGGAACAAGCCTGGAGAGAAGAGGTTCCCGTGCCGTATTGGGACCGTGCAACAGCTATGCGGAGAGGAAGTCGTCTGCTTGCGAAGGAGTTGCGTAGACGTCAGAACGACACTCGAGCTCTGATTGGCTCTGATTGAAAGGATAATATATAAACCTCGATTTGTTTTTAATCAGCCAATAAGAGCTCGGCATTCTGGCACCATCACAATCCCTGTGCAAGAAGCAAACGAACTTGCGCTCGTTTAAAGAAACTTTAAAATGTTCAGGAAAAATAAGCCTGGAGCTTCACCATTAGAGCTTGCGTGGCGTGCGTCAGGGCTGCTGAAAACATTTCTGGTTTTCTTTTTCGAATTTGTGCAGGCTGTTTTAGAAAAAGGTTTGGCGTTGGCCAGAGTGAAAATGACGTGCTGTCTCCTTAGCTGTGCACACGCGCACAGTTGTGTTGCAAAGCGCCGCCAACTTGTTTTAGCTACCTTGAGCTTGCCTATACGGACGCTTCTATACAAGCTTGACAGTTGCTGACGCTTAGCTTCTCTCGCATCGAATACGTAGCAAAGAAGTTTAAATTGCAACATCGAGGCTTCTGTTCGAAAGTAAAGCGGAAATTTTCATAAATTCTTAAATTGTCAGACGTGGCCGGCAATTTCAGGCGATCGATTATTTCGTTCTATCCAATTTTTAGTAAGAATTATCTACACATTAAACTATCGCTCACTGAGAAGCGTACTACAAATTATGCGCATTCTGGCCTGCAAAATCGAAGATACAAACGATATACTCATAGCAGGGGTATATCTCATCTTTTGGGACGCTGAAGTGTCACCGAATCACTAGAATTAGGACTTCGAACGCGAGGGGGTCTTGCATGTTTTGCGTCAACCGAATGAATAAGCACCGGGTGAATAAGCAGGGATTTAATTGAAACGACCCCAGAAGCCACCCACCGCTTCTTCCTGTCAGTTATTCTGTGGAAACGTTTGTTTACTGGTTTACAAAATTCCAAAAGGAATCAACCTGGAACTAGAACAGACCAGCACTCTCAAAACACATTGGAACCAACAGGATACACGGAGTCGCTTTCACTGAAGTGTTTACTACACACGCATGAAGTTCTCGAATTTGGCTTTCCTATTTTTAATTTGATGAGACATTCCTTTCTGGGTTTTATTTTGTCCGAATTATAATAAGAAATACACCCTATGCGCGGTGGTAAATGTTGTAGTGAGGTAAAGCGCTGGATATTCTATTTTCAATCATCCAGCTTTTTTTAAAGGGTAAAGGACAGTACACCACCATCCCGGCGCTGTGACACCTCAGCACCAAATTTTTTATTTTTTTTTTAGAACGCGATAACGGGTGTTACCGTTTCAAGCTTTGATACAATGTCCTACTACAAACATAACTTGACCAAATAAACACAACACATGAAACAGGCTTTGCCGCGCGTTATACCCCAACAGCGCATAAAGTGAGCTGACGATCATCCGGGGATCCTAGATCTGCACGGTCTGCCCTAGTCTGTCCTCCCCGTGACTCGTCAGCTTCAGCTTGTTTACACCGAGAATAACTGAAAGTACATTACTCAGCTGAACCCGACGCATGTGAATGGACGTTAAAGTTTATCTGAATGTCTGATTTCATTTTTGAAACTCGCGACTGAAATATCTCTCGCGGTATTGACCGATTTTCAGTCGAAACCGATTATGGATTTCACCAGAGATCGATGAAACGGTCCATAAACAGGTAGTACGGGCGGCGACGCGCGCCTGATAGCGGGAATGAAAGGAAACACGCTCGACGTTATAGACAGTTTTCTCTGAGGACGGTATGGTGATGGGACGTCTGCTCTCTCGCTCTCTTGAATAGTGTGCAAACGTTTTCATGTCTGGTTGCTTTGGAGAACGCTGTCCTCGCGCGACGCAGCAGAGGCTGGTTGCACTATTTCTCCACGGGCCGCGGTGCCGTCGGGGCCGAGATGCGCTCCGATTGCAAACCGAAACTTAAAAACCCGTCGAATTTGTGCGGTTTTTCAGAAAGCCGTAAAATGCCTCGCGTGCCTTCGATCGTTCTGCAATTTGTTGATTTAGTGTTTTTCGATGATGCTGACTAATTTTTTAATTGAAACCACGCCCTTAAACACAATATTAAAATAGTTAATTACGCGAAAATAATTAACAATCTAATTATTCCGGACTTCAATAATTTTCCTGAATAGGCCCCTGGCCCAGGACCAAAATTACACAAGCCTTTTTCTTTTGTTGTTGCGACGCGTAGTTTTCGCAATATCGAATTTGTCCACCTGTCGTGAAACACCCTGTATAAATAAATAAAGAAATAAATATATAAATAAATGAATCTACCGAACACTGTGAGACAAGGATGCCACCATGCAGTGTCTTTTTTATTTCTTATATTGTTTTAGTGTCGCTCTAGACGTCTGAATATCAACACCGACAATACGGAAGCACGTCGCCTGAAAGCCCCCTTGATAAAGGCTTTTTTACAAGTACCGCCAACCATTGTTGTAGAAACGCGCGAGACACGTGCCACGAGCGCGTGCTCCGCCGCCATTCGCTTCCAAGGGCCGCTCATTTCAGTGCTGCGCCGCCATTTGCTTCCAAGGGCCGCTCGAGACATGGGCCTCGTGCGCTCGCGCGTTTGACGCTACTTGCTAGACAAACGTAAACACATCGAGGGGCTTTACGTCGCCTCAGAGCCGTATATTAGGAGAGTTTGACAATAGGCGGAGCAAAGGCCGCCGCCAGCGCCGAAGATTCCCCCGCGCTTAGAGCGTAAACTAAATTTGTGACACAGCGTCGACCAATCAGGAGACCTCTACTCCATCTCACAAATGTCTGCAGTGAAGACAAAGGTACAGGCGCGTGAGCCTAGCTCAGCGAAACGCTTTTGTTTGTACGAGACCTCGTGCATAGGAGGCACCTTCCAAAGCCACGCGCTCGTGCCCATGCCTTTGTCTGCACTGCTAGAACAGCGTCCTGAGACTGGCTGAAAGAAAGCAGTGCAAAGGGTGGGGTGCGCGAGCGTCTTGAGACGCGGAGTCCCGCTCGGCACGGCTCAAATTATACTTCGTTTCACTTTATCGGCGAGCGAAGCCAAAGCTAGAAGCGCGAGACCAGCGCTTTTTGCATTTCTCCCCAGCTCGTGCGCTCGAGCAAAGCCTGAACGCACGGAGCTTCCGTGCTCGCGCTTCCAGTTTTGCCTTCGCTCGCACATAAGGTGAAACGAAGTATAGTCGTGTCACAAATTTAAAGCACACGACCACCGCTAGGGGCTGTTTCGCGGCCTGTGGTTGGCCCCGAGGTGCTCGCCTATTCAAACCAATGTATGGCCAAACTCTCTCAATAAACGGCTCTGCGTCGCCTAGGTCGCTTGCGCCACCTATAGTTAGATGGGGCAAGTTACAGTCCATACCTACCCGGACTTGCGCCGGGCTTGGATATGGTTGTCTTTTTATTTTACGCTTTGCTATTTTACGTTTGCGGTGACTGTGAACAACCCTGTTATGAAATTTCCTCTGCCTTTGAGTCTAGTTTTTCTATTTCCCTATATTTGGTGGTAGTGAATCTGTGGCCCTGCGAGACTGTATTATACTTGTTTCACCTTATGATGTACCGCAGGAAAGGGTACATGCGCGAGCTCCTTGCTATAGGGCATATCTCGGCGGCACAAGCTCTCGTGCATCAAGAGCAGTTTCCCAACGCTATGAGCTCGCGCTTCTAGCCTTCTCTGCTTTGACAAACATAAGGTGAAACGGAGTATAGTAATATCTTCCAGCATCTTTTTTTTTGTGAGTGTGGATAGACATTTTGGGATCTGGGCTTATCAAATTGTTCAGCTAACATTTTCTGTGTTTAGTTGTTTGTTTCTTTTTGTCGGGTTGTGCTTTTCCGAATGACCCGTTCGAATCTGCCTATAATGTTTTCATGTTTTTTGTTTGTTTTTTGTAGGTCTTCATACGAATAACGGCATTTGACAAATGAGCAGTGTCCAATTTATTTCCTTAGGACTGTGTGGCATGAAATGAAATTAGGGTCCTTAATAAAGGCCATTGGGTAGGGCCAGGCTCGAGGTTTTCTATAGAAATCATCTCTGGCTAGGGTCGTGTCTCTTTAGGAGCACGTGTCTGGCCGGTCCTCTACACCTTCCCAGCGCTTGCCACTCGAGCGCTGCCATTTTGGTCCAGTAAACACCAAAATGGCCGCGCCCACAAGAACATTCGGGAATGGAGTTCCGTTATTCAGACATGTACATACATGCTACAGAAAAAGAAAGCAACTAAATATCTTCACTCGTTACTCGCCTAAAGAGTAACCAAGTACGTGAGCCGTTAATAAGATTCAAAAGCAACGTGTTACTTTAGCTGAAAAGTCACAAGTTACCTTGTCCTTGCCCTGGATGGTTCGTTCTTCAGCAGTATATACGCCGTGTCATCCTACGTTGGACTAAAGCCCAATGCTACAGGCCGCCGGGTCCAATCACGAGCCTGTTAGAAACCAGATGGTATGTTTGCTCCGTCACACGTATCAGTGCGCCAAGACGCGTCATGCGGAGGCGAGTTTTTCGTCTGCTTTTCGAGCCCCATGGCGGCGGCTCCGCTCCGTTTGCTTGCTACTACTGAAGACTAGTGAAGTGAAATAAATACCGTCTGGAAGCGAGGGGCGAAGAGAACCCGGGATCAGAACCAATGACCATTAAGATGTGAAGATGAGTCGGATCGAGTGTTCGACACGGGAGCGCATGTGCGGACAACGTGCGGGAGGGAGATATATACGGGTCCGCGTACGCACACAAAGATTGCATTGGATTGGATTGTAATGGCCAAGGCGAAACGACTTTATGTCAGTGTTGCCTGCGCGCCTTCCAACTTCACCCAACGGTTGACATGCTTTCGAAATGTAGCATGAATGTTTATGAAACTAAATACCACGTACCTTCACCAATATACAATAGCACGCTATCACCACAGAGAACCGTATGGGTAAGATTATTGTGCTCTTCGTACTCTGCGCATCGGAATTTCTCTCGCACACTCTTTACCGATCCGGATGTGCACTTTTCTGAGGTAGTCTTCCGCCCGCCAGCCTTTCGGGCCCTAGTCCATCGTAGGATGAGACGGAGTATAGTCGACTCGCAATGATCTGTACTGTTAAAAATGCCTCGCTTTTTAACGCGTTCGTGCGTGTCATGTTTTTAATTTTCTTGTTGGCGCTCTTTTTCCGTGTAAGCCAGCAGGCGCGAGCTAGGGCGATAACCAAATAGGGTAACTTACGTTGTACCATAGCCTTCTCTATGCTCACAAAGCCTGGCAGTTCGATGATGGAGCCATAGAGCACCCGGTCGCAGATTTGGAGCGCGAGGATCTGGTAGCACAGACCATCAAAGAGCCCTTTCTCGGGGAACCCGAACGTTAGCGCACAGCTTTTGCAGCGGCCAGGACCCGAAACACACTTATTCGCTCGTGAAAAGTGTGTTTCGGCGTCTCGCCGCAACGGGGCGCCAGTCACGTGGCTCTCCTGTCCATCCGTTGTCTGCCGCTCCACCTTTTCCTTTTCGGCGGCTGCTTCTCGTGGCGATCTGCCAGGCTTTGTCAGTATATAGAAGGCTATGGTTGTACACGTTCCTCTTCTGAAGTAAATACATACCGTTTCTCATTACTCAAAAAAAAAAAAATACGCGCTTTTTCTTTTTTTTTTTTTTTGCTAAGAAAATTACATAAGTAACGCGTTTCTATAACCCGTCCCATTCAAGTCTTCCGATATACTACGAGGTGCGATAAAAAAAAATTACGAGTCTGATTTTGTAGCGTAAAAATAGAGGGCTGCAGCACATTGATGCGCGCGCAACAGTCGAAGGCAGGGACCTTTCTGCGTCATTATGAAAAGGGAATCGCTCTGTGAACATTTGGAACTGCGCTACACAAGTTTGTTTGACCACATGCACGACCATAACGGCGATCTCTTCATAGACGCAAACCAAAGCGAGAGCGAACATCAATTTTACGTCAAACTCGGCAAATCTAAAAGAGACCTCTGAAATTATTTAGAAGGCCTATGTCAAAAAGCAGTGAGGTGTCCGAGGTGTTTTGAGTACCACTCGCGCTTCAAGGGTGGCAGAATGCCACTGAAGTCAAGCAGAGGTCGGATAAGGCCTCCCTACCGCTCTTCGTCGTCCAGCGATGTTCTGCCGTACCTGGAGCGCGAGTTCCACTTAAAACACTTCTGCGAAATTCACCGCTTTTTGACACAAGCCTGCCGAATCGTTTCACAGGTCTCTGTTTTATATTTGCCGAGTTTGACGCAGAATTGATGTTCCCTCTCGCTCGTGGTTTGTAGTCTGTAGTGAAATCGCCATTGTGCCCGTGCATGTGGCCATTGTGCCCGCACGCATAGCTCTGCTAGTCTCTTTTTCGCTACGAACTCAGTCTCGAAACTTTTTGATCAAACCTCGTAGAAGTGTAACGTATTTAGTAGCAAGCAGCTCCATCTTGGATCCCCCCCTCCCTCACACACATACAAACATAGATACAGAAAGCCCACAACTCTTTCCACTTTCGAAGAGCGAACGCTGGAGAGGCGGAAAGGAGGAACTCCCTCCACTCCAGCGTTCGTTCTACTAAATGGAAAGGGTGGGGGCTTTGCGAGAGGAGTTTGTCCGGCAATCTTTACCTGTAACCGACTGTAGGTGTAACCATTACCGTCCATTCGTCCATCCGAAATGTGGTAGGAAAGTTCCAGCCATACTTCCAGCGATCAAAGCATGGTATACGAGGAGGAAAAAAGAAAGAACGAAAAAAGATGAAAACAAAAGAAAAGGGGGTCAGCAGACGAATATCCGAGTCGAGTGTGTACGTGTGTAAGCGATAGAACAAAGTGTAAAGAGTACAAAAAAAAAGAACGCAGAAAAAACAAACGGAACGAATAGATAAACGTTAAAGTGGGAAGAACGAACAAAAGTGAACGCGAAATGGGAGCTGCCATTTCCTCGATCTGCTTCTTCGGTGCACACGACAGTGTCGGTGGCCTTGAGGAGAAATAAAAGGGGGAAAGGGGGAGGGGGCCGGAAACACTGGGTCTATTTTGTGTTCACCTTTAAGCTGACAGTGCTGTGAAAGCTACGAGCTCGCCGCACCAACCACCCAGCCTCCCTTCCATCACCCGACCCCGTTCCCTGCGCGTGGATATACGGGCGTGAAGAGCGTAATCACGCGGCGAAAGATCGACGTACGATTGGTCCCGACGGGCACGTAGCTGCCACCGCACTGCCAGCCTTGGGAGGGGGTTAACGGAGTTTATACGGCATCGATTTCTACTTGTGGAGACGCAAAAAGAGACACGGAAGTCGACTCAACAGACCGCTTCGTTGGCACCGACACTAGGACGCCACTTGCGCGGCGGTTAGAGCCCGTTCCACCTCGCGTTGGACCGCGGCGATTGGCTACGTGCCGCGCCAACCAATCGGACGCTTCGAACGCATCACGCGATCGCGCGTCACTGCGTCTCTTACGAGGGTCACGTGACACCCACGGGAAGCAGGATTGGCTGAGATTGCTCGCAGCGTTGCCTGTACGGTGCGTCGTACAGGTCCAACGGAGCGTGGGGGAGAAAGGGGTCTTTAGAAGAGGTCTGGTGGACAACAATGGGAGTGGGGAATGGAGAGAATACGGAACGTTTTGGGGATTCTTTTGGGGACACCGTACGCTGTGGTCAGGCACGGCCCGCGTCCTTCTCTGGAGTGGCGTGAGTGCGAGGTGGCGTGATTCGGGTGTGCTCGTAGTATTTGAATGTGTTTTGTTGTGCGGGGCCGCCGTCGCCGTCATAGCGGTCATCTACTTTTGTTAACTTCCTTACTAAAGGTCGTGCAAAACTAAACGACAATTCTTCGTTGACCCAGACACAATTTTGCTTTGTGTGTGTGTGTGTATGGACAACGTAAGGTAACATGAAGAGGAAGAGATTCCGAACGTAACGTGAACTGAACTCGTACATATACCGATTTCCAGCCGCAAATAGATTTAGTTCTCGATAGCTGCTCCCATTTGACTCCGTTTTCTTAAAGAAAAAACAAACATAAATGTAGTAATTATTTTTGGTATGCCTTTTAAGTGAGATAAAGGGTTCACCTTCGGAAGTAAAGCGCAAAGTGAACACGCGCAAAAAATACAGAAGATACAAACTGGAGCGAAAGAAAGGAAACCGGCCGTTTTTTTCGGCCCTTCCTCGACGTTTCTCCCGAAGCGAGCGCGATGATGTGTGTTTCTCTTCCTGGAAGGACGGACCCCTTTGTATAGAATCCGCGGGGAGGGCTCGGGGGGCTTGTTTTCGAGTCCTCCTTTGAGGCGGCCGGGCGTGCCGCCGCCGCCGGCCTCCCCTTCTCTGCCGGCCGCTTTTTTGGAGGCCGCCGCCAATCTGTGTATTTGCGTAGGCGAGGCGATCGTCTCTCGAGCCACTCATTCGTGCTGAATGATCGTTTACTCTAGCCCCGAAATGGATCGCAAGATTGTAGCACACGTGGAGTGCCTGCGTGTGTGCAGTGTATGTACATGTGTGTCTGGGGGTATGTGCGCGTGCTTGTGTATGCCTGTATGTGTATGTGCGCATGTGTGTGTGGGGGTATGTGTGTGTGCGTGTGGGTCCGTTTTTCATGCAGCCTTTTCGTCCGCGAGCTGGACGAAGGAGCTGCTAGTGTTGCGATCAAGAAGCTTTTTTTTTAAGCTTTATTTATTTATCTTTGGGGGACTTTGTGTAAAAGTGTTTCCGCGCTTTTGCTAATTGGAGGTCCCTCACTGCGGTGGCGGCGGCAGCCTTTTTGATCGTCCGGATTCGTTGGGATGTTGTTTGAAAAGTGATTGCTTTTTTCTGTTAATTTGCTCAACAAAAAACATGTTTTTTTTTCTTAAAGTGTGACCTTTGGTTTGTTGTTGCGAGTTATTTTTGTACTTGCTGATGACTAATTCGCTGAGTCAGGCGGTCAGGCAGACAGCGCTGGCGCCACTTTGATCGCTCCGTTGCTTGACTTGGTAGAAGTGGTTCGGAACAAACGCGAAATAGAAACTTTTCCTTTTTTTTTGCGCTGTTGCGTTTTTTTTAGTTTGTTATGCCAGCACGCGTGTATATTTGTTTGTGTGTCTGCGTGAATGATAAAGTTTGT
This sequence comes from Ixodes ricinus, assembly GCA_037355805.1. Lineage (NCBI taxonomy): Eukaryota > Metazoa > Arthropoda > Arachnida > Ixodida > Ixodidae > Ixodes > Ixodes ricinus. The sequence continues at coordinate 36,714 of JAZHYW010042835.1, forward strand.
GCTCTGAAAGCAAAAACATGAAAAAAGACGAGCGTCATTGATGGAGCTACGCGTTCAATTCTAAAAGCCTGGTCGCCGTAAAAAAGAGAAGGAAAAAAAAAACGTGTGTGTTTAAAGGGGGGGGGGGGGGCGGGGTCGGGGTCAACAACCCTAGATATCTCAGAAATTGGAAAGTTTGTCGCCAAAGCATTTGCTACACATACAGACGACACTATCGAGCGGTTGGAACTTCATGCGAAACGATTTTGGAAAATATTCTCCCTGCTTCTTTTACCCTTTGTTTTTATTCCTTCCGTTTTTCAAATTTTCCGTCTATTACTGTAAAAAAAGTATTGTGAGGCATAAATACAATGAAGGTCAGCGTTGTCACTATGTGTGCCAAACCCAGATGGCTTGATATGACGTGTTGCCTTAGTCACAGTTAGCGGGAACACGAGGACGCTTGGCTGGACGGATGGATGAGGCTGAACCCTTTGAATCGGGAGGCAGCTTGCGCCACCTAGCCAGTGTTTTTTGTTTTCCTGACATTTATTTAACATAGAGTTTATATATTCAGAGGTTTATTCTTAAAAAGGTACGTACGATCCGTACTACCGAGGCGCCTTTATGCAACCGGCTGCACACACCTTCCACCCAACGGGTCTGCCCGGAAGGGAATAAGAAAATATTCATCCTTCCCTCGACTTATGCCACCAGTAGAGCCATCTAACGTCCCGGTGCGCAACTGCAGCGCTACCGCATCGCTGCAGTTGCAGTTGCGCACCGGGCCGTTAGAGGGCTCTGATAGTACTCGCAACATCATCATCATCATCAGCCACGCATTCTTGTGTTCTCGTTTACTGTGATTAAGATAGTATACGTATAAACACGTCGACACAAAGAAAAGGGTTAACTCGCCCAAGTTTCAACGATCCTACTGCTCCCGGCCACCAAAAAGTGCCAAGTTTTCATTTGTTTTCTTTCCTTCTTACGCGAGTCGATTAAAGGTTTGAAGCTAAAACACAAAATTTTCCCCGAAAAAAAAAATACGCAGAAGTAACGAAAAAAGAGTCATAGTACAGGCTAGCTGGTGATCAACCATTTCGTCGTTTACCCTGAGACTGGGGGAGTTTTTAGAAGAGCAAAAGTGACAGAAAAACGTTGAGACCTGTCTGTTTTTACCCTGAGACTGGGGGGTTTTTAGAAGAGCAAAAGTGACAGAAAAAGTTGAGACCTGTCTGTTTTTCTGTCACTTTTGCTCTTCTAAAAACCCCCAGTCTCAGGGTACAACGACGAAATGGTTGACTGCAGAAGTACTTACTTAGTTTGAAAGGTTGTTTTTGCTGTTTTTGCGGATGGCTTCCGCTTCGTGTTAGCTTCTTCTGCTTGTTGTAGCCTTATGGTAATCGAGTCAGAAATGTCCGATGCGGTCGGGTCAAACAATTAGCGCTCAAGTGGCCCGACGAATCGGAAAGTTCAACCAACCAAAAAAGTCCGAACGAGTCAGAATTCTAACGAGTGGGAAAGTACAACTAAGGAAGTCTTAAAGGAAGATGAAGCACTTTTGAAGCAATCTTTGTTAGCAGCGGACTTCTATACATTTTTGTCCCGTGAATTCTTTCTCTTGGTCCGAAGTAGACGTACACCGCATTTATTTTGAAAAATACGTGCAGCTGGTTTACAGCCGGGCGTGCGGGCGATCCTTTATACCGCCTCTGTCAGAGAGCCGTGACGTCATCGATGGCACCCCGGAAGCGAGCTTAGTGTGCGAGCTGGGGTCAACGTTATTAGATTAGCTCAGTTACGTAACTGCTCATAGACGCTGCATGCACGAACAGTACCCCCTCACTCACCACGACTCGTCTCCCATCGCTCGACGCGCCGCCAGACGGCTGCTTTGGTAACTGAATCGGCATACGTACGCTTCAACGTTACTAGAAACGTAAAAACGAACGGAAAAAACTCTTTTGTTGTAACTTTTATTGGAGTTTAGTACAAGATGAGTGACGCGTGATGTTTCCTAAAATCTTTAGTTTGCAAGGTTTGCAGCACAATTAATATTGTTTTTGTACAACCATGCCTCAGCGGTGATTTCAGGTAGGGCGTCCCGACCTAGGCGCATCTTAACTTCGGTGATATTTGGCGGCGCGTCCGCCGGGGAGACGGGGGGTGGCACCCTTGTAATCCTTTCCACCGTATCTGCTTCGGCTCCGAAATGGCCGATTGAAGCCAAAATAGATGTCACGTGCAGTTCCTCGAGTGACCGCTGCGGGAGACATGGCGGCGTTGTGATCGCCATTTGGTGCTTCAGGCTGTGATCTTTGGAACGCGCTGTTATGAAACGAAAATATAGATGGCGCTGCGAACGACGGCAGGCGGATTGAAGTGAGTGAGAGGGGGGGGGGGGGGGGTACTCCCCTCCGCAGGGAGTTCCACAACTGAGGTAATCTAGTAACGTTGGCAGGGGTCATGTTACTCCGCTCATGACGTCGCTTCTACTAGTTTTTTCTCTCCTTTTTTAATTGACTATTATGGCGCTTTTAGTAATAAGATCGAAATACAACTTGAGATGCATCATTTTTAACGATGTCTACATTACAACTTTTACTGTTTGTTCGAACTCAAGCACCTCTTAAGGTGTCAAAACGTCTAATACGCCAAGACGTCGAACAAATCAAAACGTTCGATGCGCCAAGAGCTCCAATGACTCAAAAAGTTCTATGAGTCAAGAGGTCCAACGAGTCAGAATGCCCAACGAGTTAATGGCGAGTCAAGTCGTACATCCAGACGAGGAATCCCGTGAGTCAATCAAACGGGAATTTTGACTCGTTGTATATGTCCTAACTTTTCAGATAATATCTTGACTTGCTAGGTATTTTGACTCATATCTTTTTTTTCTCTCTCTCTCTTGGGCCCGTTCACGGGTAAAAAGAATTTTGTTAAAACAAGTCGGGCAGGATCCAACCTCACCGTCTTTTACAGTCAATATAGCCGGTTACCCAGCCCAGATTCACCCCGCGAAGGTCGTTTTCCCGCTTGACAACGTTGTCCTTCGGGGAAGCCCACTTCCTGGCTGTCCCGTCGCGCATCGTTGTAAGTTATTTGTTGTCTGCACAAAAAGGAAGAAGAAAATGATTATTTATACATATCTTCTTCTTCTTTCTTCCGTTGGGTAGGTTTTAGGTTTTTGACATCGCAAGTTTTATGAACACATGATCGAATTTAAAGGGAAACATTTGAAATCATCTCACACTCAATAAACGAGCCCGTTCGCTCGGAGAAATGTTGTGTATTGCACATGTACTGCAACAACCCGATTTACCGAGAGCAGAAACGTCTCTGCATGCTTTGTTGGACAACTAGTGCCGCCGCATTGTCGTCACGTCACAAACGTACGTGGGGTTAGTGTCTCGAGCCCACATCTATGTTCTATGCTCCCTCAAAATGCTTCTCGGACAAGTTGAATGGTTCTCACGCGTCTCCATTGTTGTCCCCTTTACGATTTCCGACTACGTTCGAAAGACATTCCCATGTTGTTCTCGCTCCGTCGGCGACTATAGTGACGTCGCGGTTCTGTAATTGTGCGGTACGTCGCGATCCTGGCGGTGGTGGATTACGGCAGAGGCCTTTTCTGCTGTCGCTCGCTTTGCAGTCGGCCAAGCGTCGGAAACTCCCAACAGACACGAGTTGGAACGGCGCGACGACAGCGGCGCTCGCGTCCGATCGCCTTCATTGCCGGCGCTTCTCCACCAGCCGCTAGGTTCGCGACAGCCCGTACGGCTGTGCACTGGCTGGTGAGAGCGCACTGGGATGAGCAAAAGCGTTATGGACGCTAAAGCCCTTTTATGTCTTTAAAAGTAGCGCAAGGTGCGTCAATGCACGAGGCACGTGCAACGTGCGGCAGCCCATGGGAAGATCATGGCGGCACAGCGCTGCACTAGAGCTGGATTTCAGACGCCATGTTTTTCCCAGAAGTGTCTCGAGGCACGTGTCTCGACCATTTCCACAACAATGAATGGCGCCACAATTTCCCGGGATAGAGGGGCTTTTAATGGACGCCATTTTACCGAGCCACCTGGTGGAGACGGGTTACATACAAAACGACACTGACGCCACCTTCCGCTCCAAATGTGAGCGTTTGCTCGTTTAGTGCGCGGAAATCTTAGTGCAGTGACGCCCGATAAAATATTTTGGCTGCTCAGGGCAAGAATTGTACAGCCTGGTGACGCTAGCACGACCCGACGCAGCGCCGTACAAAAGATGTTTTTTTTTATTGCGGCATACTGTATACATACGTCGAGCATTTGGTAGATTGGCAGGCATCGAAATAATTTTTCCCGTTTGTATCCCCTTATTTGAAACCTTTACGTTCGGAAACCTAAACCTGTCGTGGAAACAATGGCGTAAGACATCCCACAGAGAAAGCGGACCACAATGATAGCTTTTTTTTTTTAATTTATTTCCCATGTTCAGCTTTACAGTTTCAGACATAGAAAACGGGGTTCTTTTACGACATTTCTCCTCTTCTACAGCACGTAAACTAACGCTTCGAGGGCACTTTAGTCGGCCCGCAAAAATCAGTTTCTCAACGTATCGCGCTCTGATGTGCTACGGAGGTGAGGCTAGGTGGTGGAAGCATGGGAGTGAAAATATAAACAAATAAGCTTACCTTGTATATCGATATACGTAACTGAAAAGAAAAGAAAACCCTTGGGGAAAACAGCAACAACGGACTGGTTTACTCTTCGACGTATTCGGCCGGAGTCCGGTTCTTCACCAGGAAGCCTTCCTGACGAAGGAAGGCTTCCTGACGAAACGTCGAAGAGCAACCGTAACACAGTAAATGCGGACTATCCGCACCTGCAGATAGTCCACATCTCGCAAAATTTCAACTTCGAAACACCTGCGGTCCGAGGACTTCAGTCCGCAGAATACGTATTGAGGTATTTAGCGCACAAAAGTAGAGAGGAAGAACAGGACAGAAAAGAGCGCTCTTTGCTGTCCCGTTCTTCTCCTGTCTACTTTGTGCGCTATATACCCCAATATGTTAGACTACCAACTAGCCCAAATGTCAACTTTCTTCTTCTTTCTACTTTATGCGCTCAATACCTCAATATGTTAGACTACCAAGTAGCCCGAATGTCAATTTGACCGCAGAATACGGCACTCTGGCTTTAGGTTTCTTGTCGCGTTTGCGATGCACCAGGCCGCCCCCGTGCACGGACTTTCTTTTTTCCCCAGTCCTGGGCGACAGGTACGTCACTGAACACACCAGTCATAGAACGAGAGTTTCCAGGCACCGTATAGTTACGTGCGTCTAATCTTGCATCAAAACGACAAAGCAAGTTTGGAGAAGGATAGAAAGAGGGATGAAGGACTGCACGCTCCCATTCGTTGTAAATAAAATTTTTCTCTCTCTCTCTCCGAGTTGTGGGGACACTGCCTACTCCACGACCGCTGCCTCTTCGGCTCCACCCAGACGGAAGGGAAGAAAAACTGTTCCTCGTAAACTCTTTTTACTGCCAGCCGCGTCATGGTGATGGAGACGCCGCCAGGACGGTCGTTTAGGCTGCTTCTCGACATACCACGCCTTGCTCTCGGCTCGTTTTATTTTTTATTTTTACTTTTTTTATTGTTCTCAGGCGTATTACGGTTTTTTTTGGGTATGTTGTTATGAGCGTTGTTGTCTCTGTATAATCTTTGCTGTCGGTTCAGGCAAAACGTCTTACAAGTTATTTTTTGTTTTGTCTTAAAGAATATGCGTTTTTTTTTTAATGACTTACGCGAGCAGTAAGTGCTCCTGGAAGTCTACGACCCGCGTCCCGAGTATATAGTATAGTGTTGGAAGTTTTCGATTACTTGGGTAAAGAACCGAAGTTTATTTAGGTTTCGAGTAAAGGTCAAACCGAGTTTTATTAGAGCCTTGGTCACACTGCTCATAGCTCATGCAGAAGGCAGGCATGACGACAAAAACTGTCTGCCCGCAGTTTTTGTATTGTTACTTGACGAGGATCCCCGGTCTCGTCACAAAAGAAAAAATAAACTAATCAGTGGACATTCCGGTTTAAAAAACACTGGCACCACTTTTATTAATTTCTTTACCAGACGATTTAATATGGGGTCGGGATACTACACAATAAATATTTTGCCGCAAAGCCACGTACATTTTTAATCAAAGCAAGAAACAAGAAAAAAATTGAACTGCCCGCCGACCGAAACACGAGCACGGAAGCTCATGGCAAGAAGTCAAATGGCTACACCCGACCTCGTTTTTTTTTTTTTTCCTCCGCTGTTTTGGTTTGTGAAGCAGACGACGAAGTTGGGTACACCGTTTGTCCTGCGATTGCTTCGCCCTAATATCCTTTCCGCTCGATGTTCTGCTCTTGAAGATCGATTGGCCGTTGTGTGCACGAACGACGGCAGTTCCGAAGTAGCGGCCCCACATCCGTCGTACGCCGCCATCGGATCGTCCAGCCCGCGGTACGTTGCCATATGAGAATGACGTGCACTACTTCCTTTTGATCGGTGCAATATATATGTATATATATATATATATATATATATATATATATATATATATATATATATATATATATATATATATATATATATATATATATCAACGTATTTGCAGCTTTTTGAAGGCCACAAAAATGAAGTTCGTTATATTTTTTATATTGAATGTGTGCCCTGACCCACGACTTTCAATATATTTGGAACACATATAGTTTGAGCACCGCGGGACCACGGAAAACAGAGTGGGCGCGACGGAAACCGGCCAATTCCCCGACCGGCTGTTTTCGAGCGGAAAGAAAACGAATTTCGTGCCGCAAATTATGTTCTGGGTAGTTTGGCTCTTATAGGTCATGTTCAAATAAAAACCTCGGCGAGCATAAATACCCTGTCAGTGTCCCTTTAGGCTGCGACGATTTGGGGTACAATAAAGGCCCGTTCACACTCTTGCGACCGAGTACGACCGAGAAAAACGAGATCTGGTAAAACTTTTTAAAATTTCTTAGGACGAGGGAACACACTGGCATTCTGGCGCCATCTATGTGGTGACCCTGGAACTGCATTTCACAAGAGCGAAGGTTTCGCAGGATTTCTGAGTGTCAAACTTGCGTAATACCTATAGAGAAAGGCTCGCTTATATTTATAACGTTGACAAAAGTTTTTCGAGCCAAGAAAGGAAGGATAATGCGCGAGAGAAATAGAAAATATGTCAGACCGCCAAGTTTACACTGCTATCCAATAGATTTCGCCAGTGTGTCCTCTCGTTGTAAGAAGTTTCAAGGAACCCAGTTT